>RCWM02000015.1:3667500-3727500 GCA_003667255.2 Euschistus heros
ATAATTTTGTATCTCTTATTTATTTCATGACTGCCTCTGGAGCCTATTTTTCTTGTTTGTTTATATGTTTTATTTATTAATTATTTTATTGAGTCTTGTATCTACTTCTCATATATTTGCAATTACATTATTGCAAGCTACCCCTTTTTGTTTGTGATTTAATCTTTTAAACCACTAAACTGATTTATACTTATGTAACTGATGTATTTTTAACCGAATTTTTGAACTTGGACGAAAATGATACCATGAACCATCCTATTCTTTCATTCTACTGCATACTTTGCTTTTCTTTTTGTTTTATAGACCTACCGTAGAAACTTGATAATTCGTCATGAGTGGGAGAGAGGTGGTGACGAAATAACAGAAATGACGAATTACAGAATTTGTGATAAAGTAACAAAAAAGCAATTTAAACTATATAATTGTAATTTTTTTGCAGTTTATTGAATGTAAAAACGTACAGATGAACATTATACACATTGGACCTGAGGTGAGATAACCGGGAGCAGAAGTTGCTGAGCCAGATGCTAGTTTTTGTAGGAAAAGCTTTCCAATATTAACTGATTCCCGGAATTCGTCACCTGCTCATTACAAACATATTTAATTTTGTTATTTATAGTTGCCAATATAAAAAAAAATTAAAATAAAAACCTGACGAATTATCGAGTGACGAAATAATGAATTTCCACTGTATGTATCGTTTACTTAATTATATTATATCATTTTTCTTAGGCCTTCCTAATTTCATCCAGAAGTTCACACTCCTTTCCGTTCAGGACGTGGGCATTCCATGTAGCCAGTCGAAAAAATCGTTTTCCACGCCATGTCGAGTTCTGTAAAGGCAATCCAGCTCTTTTTGATTCGTTTTTGATTTAAGGTGAGTGGGTTATCGGCCTACTCCCCCGAGTCAGGTGGAGGGATTGCATCCTCATAGCTTCCCCATCCAGAGTGGCTACCTAGGGAAGGTGGTCCTAGGGTGTGTACTGTTATTTACCATGATCTATAGTGTGGGGTGAGTGTAGTGTGCTGTAATCTGTGTTAATGTAAGAGTGTTAGTGTACTGTTCCCTTAACTTGGAGGACCAGAGGCTATCTGTGGTACTATGACCAGGCGATGGGGCTGCCAACTCCTTTACAAATATAACTTATTTCCACGGATTGGATCCGACTCTTGTGTTTCAAGGGTCCACAATTCAGTAGAGTAGGAAAGAATAGGGAGGAATTTATAAATCGACGTTCCTCCCTATTCTTTCCTACTCTTCCCAATCGTGGAACCTCACCTCGAAATACAAGAATCGGATCCAATCCATGGAGATGCTTTATCTTCGTAATGTGGATGGAAGGACACGACAGGATAAGATACTCAGCGGTATCATACTGACTAGTCTTAAAGTTAAGTAGACCGAGACCATCTTAGAGGAGCACAAGCTAAGGTGGTTCAGTCACCTCCTTAGGAAGGACCAACAAAGAACTACCAGGAAGACGTATGAAACTCGTGTGGAGGGAAGAAGGCCAGGAGGAAGACCACGCATTTCTTGGGAGAAGAGAGTTAAAGAAGCGTTCAGGAGGCGGGATATGGACTGGAGTAAGAGTTGAGAGTTGGCCCAAGAACGGGACATCTGGTCCAGACTACAAATTGTGACCCCACACTGCGAAGCGGTAAAGGGTATAAAATGATTATGATAATTATTTTTCTTGTTTCTGACTGATAGTAATTGGATATAGTCTCACATTTGATTAAAATAATAAATAATTTTACATTTTATTATTGATCATTGATTTATTAATTATTTATGGACAATTTATTATTTAATAAATAACAAAATCAGCAAGAAAAGTAAATAAATAGCTTCAAATATAAGGTAAGTTAATGAAAAAAAGGTAAATTTCAATATTTGCCTGTGAGGTAGATGTTCCTCATAAAGCAAAGAAAAAACATGTTCTGTCTGAAAGGTTAATTTATCTCTTCTTGAGGTTTTCTAGGAGCTTGTGATAGGTTGATAAGTATATTTCAAAAATATCACTAAAGATAATGGGAATGATGCAACGTTGAGGAACAACACAGGAAAGAGTCGATGTCCTGGAGGGAGATTGACCTGGAACAACTAAGAACTGGAAGCAATCTAAGACAAAGGGTTTGAACTGCAAAACGCTATTAGTTCAACTAAAATTTTCTAATTTATGATATGATGAATTGTGTCTAATGCTTTGCAAAAGAGTTGGTCTCGAAATTAATGAGTTTAAACGAAATGTTTTGTAATGTCAACTTCCGAATCAAGAAGAGGGCCATGTACATTTAAATACAATAACAGCTTTGAAGCAGTTAATCATTTTAGATACCAAGGAACTGAAATTAATTCTGTGAATAGGGTCAGTGATGAAATCAGAAAAGAATATCGAATAGCAATAAAGCGTACTTAGGTCGTGTAAAATTGACGGAATCGACTTTGCTCTCTAAACGTACCAAATTTAAGAGACGGATATATGGTTCAATCTGTGTACAAGGTGCTTGGTGCATAAGAAGTAAGCAAGAACTGGACGAACTAAGCAACCATGAGGATATTGTGCGATTCATAAAATCACAAAGAATTAGTTGGACACGTCGAGAGGATGCCCAATGAGAGAATGGTGGGGAACATTATGAGAGAGAGCTTCACAGGAAAACAAATTCTTCCTGAATATTCTTATATCCTTATAAGGAAACTTGGAGTAGTGAACTGAAAGACTAGGAATGAGTATAGCAGTATTCTATGCTAAGTCAAGGTCCAATCTGAACTGTAGTGCCAAAACAACAACAACAGTGTCAAATGCTTTAGAGAAGTAAAAAAAGAATGAGGATAGATAGTATTTTGTTTCCAATGGCACTTAGAGAGGTCATCGGTAATTATAAGTTAATAATCCAATGATTATTAGAATAGAGTTTCGTACTAACCTACGAGAATGAGATGTTTACATCCTTGAGATAATGCAGCAATTATATGTCCATCAACAGCTTCATTCGCATTTTCTACAATAACTGAAAAAAAAATTAATAATAAAAAAAAAAATTCAACATTAAACTTAAATATATACTATTATATAAAAGGACAAGCCTTTTTTTGTTTGCGATCACTAACCACGAAAAGTATAGAACCAATATGTACTAAACTTTTGTCCACATCATCTATATAGTTCCAGGAAGGTTCAGGAATAATAAAATCTTCAGATTTTTAATTAATTTTTTTTTTTTTAAAAGGGGTAATATGTGGATAACAGTGAAGTTAGAAAAATGACCTACAGGTGGCGAGCAACAACAAAAACATTCACACTATGACAAAATTCTTCTTAATAATATTGTATAAAATTAAATTTCCTTCAAAATACACACATATATATGCCAATTTATCTTCATCCTGTAAAAAGTTACACAAATTTTAACTTTTCTTGGTAAAACATACTAAACATCCTTCACAATTGCCAAACGTATATCTCGGAAACGATACAGAATATTAAAAATGTGTATAAGATAAAAGTTGTAGGCAATTTAATTAACTTTAATTTAGTAAATAGTCATATTTTGCATATGATGCACCGTTTTCGAGATATTAGCACCAAACCAAAAAAAAGATAGCTTCCGGGCTCCGTGCTCATCCCCCCTTCCTGTTTCTAGGACCAAAAACTCCAGGATTTTTAGCCAGGATTTTTAGCATGTTTACTTTCTAGCAACCCTGAACATGTTTCTGTAGAAAAACCTTGGATTACAGACAGAGCACTTTATAATCCTTTATTGACTGGACCCACTGAACATGCCAAAATCGTCATATTTTGCCAAAACATACACATTTAGAGTGCTCTCACGGGTATTTTATATATGTGGCCTAATAGTAAATTTAATCAGCTTTGAGATGAAAAAAATTAATTTTAGATCGAAAAAACAGTTCCAGAATTATAGCCAGAAATGTTTTTGCTGATCACCGCAACTTAGCCAATCTTTGGGAGCTTGTGTTGGCCAAACCACTGAACCAATTTAAATTATTACAATATTTTTAAAACATCGCATTAAACTGAATTAACTTATTTTTTTAAACATTAAAATTGGTTCAGTGGTTTGCCTAACACAAGCACCCAAAGATTGACTAAGTTGCGGTGATCAGCAAACACGTTTTTTGGCATGTTTCTGGCATTAACTCAGAAACTTTCAATTCAAAATTTATGTAACTTTTGACAGTTTGCAGATAAATTGGCATATATATGTATATTTTGAAGGAAATTTAATTTTCTACAATATTATTTAAGAAGAATTTGGTCATGGAATGAACATTTTAGAAGATATGGAGGAAAGTTTATTAGAAAACATGAGGTGAAATTTTCTTTCCGAAAATGTTTACATTTTCCACGCTTATATCTTGAAAACGGTAGAGAATATGAAAAATGTGTATATAATCAGAATTGTAGAGAATTTAATTTACATTAATTCAATAAATAGTCATGTTTTCCATACGATTCACTGTTTTTGAGATATGAGTGCAAAACCAAAAAAAGGGACCTTCCGTGCTCTGCACCCCCTCCCCCTTCATGTTTCCAGGCCCAAAAACTCCAGAACTTTTAGGATGTTTATTTTCTAACCACCCTAAATATGTTTCCGCAAAAAAACCTTGGATTACAGACAATGCACTCTATAATCCTTTATTGACTGGACTACTGATCATGGAGAGAAAGTACCAAAACAAGTATTCGAATGTAAGCTTCATTATATATTTGGAGAAATAAATGCTTAGAATCTAGAAAATAACAAACTAATCCACTAGTATTAAAAAGCCCTTACCAACTTCTGGTCGAACCTTTTCCAGCAAATGATTTAAACTTGCACAGCCAGCAGTTGTCCCACCGATTACATCGACCTTTGCAGACAATATATGATGAGCAGTATCTTTACCACGCAAATCTCTGTATGAGCTTTGTTCTTCCTTTAAGCATTCTACCAAGCTTTCAATGCTCCCACCTTGATCAATTCTTTGCCGCAAAGACTCTTTGATTTTTTCAATTTTTATTTTTCTGTCTCTGTCACAAGTTATGACAGAATTATTAAGCAAATGATTCTTTAAAATATCACTTTTAGTCTGTTTACCTAATCTCAAGACTTTCCTATTCTTTAAAACTAATGATTCTAAAATAAAATCGACTTGATAATTATTAACTGAAATAACAAGAATTGGGGTCGATAAAAAACTTTTATTGTCTATCAGAACATCGATAATTGTTTGAGCAAGATGTGTTTTACCCGAACCAGGTGGGCCTTGTATTAAGACAAATTCATTGGTAAGAGCTGACTTCAACGCCTCTAATTGTGAACGGTCTAAATTCAAAAGATTTTTAGGCCATGGATCATTACCAAATAATTTAATAGATTTACCATCAAATTTGTATTTCATATCAGCCGAAATATATTTTGGAGAATCGAGTGTTTTGTCTAAATATACAATGTATTTTTCCATAGGAAAATTTTTAATACTTTTTGATTGGATAGCTGTTAGAACTTCACAATATGGTTTAGAAAATACTTTGGATTCTATCATGAAATATTGCCAATAAGGTTTAATCCGTTTTGTTTTGTCATTGTCAACTAAAGAAATTTTTAAAATTTTGGTAGTACCATTTTCTGATTCTTTTACTCCAACATCTTCGACAATTGTTGCCCGGACAAAATTTCTAAACTGATTAAATTGTGAAAGTAATATTAAGGAACCATGCTTGAATGTTTTATCGATATTTACAAATTGATCTCCACTGTTACCTACAGAAAAAGCTATTTTATATATTACGCCGTTCATAGGATTTCGATCAGGATTGACACGTTCAATAGTAACATTATTATAAACACAAATTTCTTTGTCGGCATCTTCTTTGGCACCTCTATGTTCTGCTTTCATTTGTAGTATCCCTTCTCTTAAACTGAGCTCATAATCTTCTTTCAGAAGTTTAAATATGGTATCTAAATATTCTTGAGTATTATCATATGCTTCGTTTACCTTATTCGCCATCAATTCCTTTTTATCAAACAAATCGACTTCACAAGGATGAACATTCAACTCTTTCCACGAATATTTTGTTCTTTCCGTGTGAATCATTTTTTTTTTCAACAGTACAATCAGTTCACAAGCCCAATCGCTAAATTTATCACACGGTTGAGAATCGACCAGTATTTCTAATAATGAATAGAATCGGTTATAATAAACAGCAGATATAGGCAGCTCATCGATATTGCCGTCAACAAAATACATAAACAGAATAGCTTCTTTTGAACATACATTATTGGCATTATGTATAAGAATTTTTTTAATATTATTGATAAATTCTTCCGAGTGAGTTTTGGCCAAGAGCGGAGATCGAAGACAAGTTTCCTTTAAATTATAAATATGAACCAATGTTTTTAGAAAATCAATAAGTTCCTCTGGGCTCAAATTAGATTTAGTAAATTCTTCAAATTCGGAATCTCTTTGTAATAGTGCCCTCGCAACGAAGGAGGCATCACAGGTGTTGAACAAGCAAAAAAGGCTCGGTATTGGCATTCCTTCTGTTGCCAAATAACTAGCTTTTCCAAGATGTATTTTCTTTTTCCCCATAGTTAAAAAAGGCGAATGATAATCAGCAAAATCTGTGAACACAATATGAATATTAGTTTAAGAAGAATAAGAAAAAATAATAAACTTTTAGGATAGCTATGATAATATAATATAATAATACAACCCGGAGTATTTTAATGTTGAAATCGTCACTGTTTCATTAAGCCCTTTCTAATAGTATATTGTGGAAAATTTAATTTACACCTCTGTCTCTTTATAACTTTTAATTCATAATCCATCTAATAGCTATTTCATTACATTACAGTCCTGAAAATTCAGTATGTGATAACGTGACAGTCTGGATTTCTCAGCAATTCCATGAAAATAATGAATTCCTTTAAATGGAAAAAATTTTTACTTTACCACAACCAAAACCTGATACATTACTTTTACTCTATGTTGTAGTTTCGACCCAAAAGTCCTATTAAATAAGATCCTATTACCCAGATCTGATACAGTGTGATATCTTGTTGTCATCTTACAAGGAGAAGTTTTGACTTGTAACTCACAGATTTACAATGAGCATTGGTAGCCGAGAAGAAAAAGAAAATATGAAAATCACATATTTTTTCTTTTTCTCAGCTCTCAGTCAAGATAGAGAAATAATTTGTTCACATAAAATTGTAGTTTTGTATGCTATCTCTTTACTACAACCAAAACCCGTTGTCCAGAGATTAATGCAGGATTTCATGTTTAAACCGAAACCTGATATTATTATTTAAGAGATTATTTATAAGGTTTTGGTTGTGGTAAAAAGATAGCATACAAAACTACAATTTTACATGAAAAAATTATTTCTCAATCTTGACTGAGAGCTGAGAAAAAAAACAACGTGATTTTCATATTGGTTTTTATTTTTTTCCCGGCTCCTAATGCTCATTGGCGGCTGTAACTCGAGTTTTGCACTATTATAGATCCCTACTATCCACACAAAAATCGGCATTCAAATCTGCAAGTTACAAGTGAAATCAGCTCCTTGTAAGATGAAACCAAGATATCACACTGTATATATTTATACTGTAAATATTATCATATCAATTAATAAAAATCCATTTCTCACTGAATGGGAAAAACAATAGATTGTAGATAAGTTTATCTATAATCTAATGCTTCTGATAAAGAAATTGTCTGCAAAAAAAGGCCCCAACACTTAAAAAATGTAGGGAAAACGTGAGTTTTTTTCATTCAAACCAATATAGTTCCTTAACAGTAGGTCCTAACAACAAATGCTATATTAAAAAAATATTCTCTATTTATAATCTGATAAAGAGACTGTTGTCAAATTTTTGTTCCGAGCAACACCAACAAAGCTAGAATGTGTCAAAGCAGACCTAACAATTAAAAAAAAACAGGGAAAAACATGACTTTTTTCATTCAAACCAATATACCTCCTAAACGGTAGTTTAAAGAAATAAATGTTTTATAACTAACAATATTCTCCATTCAATTTCTGATAGCTTTGATGGCAATCATCAGGGCTGATGGAAAATCAAAAAAAATAAACTAACAAGATAAAACAACAAAACACACTAAATCATGAAGAAAACTGAGATAAACTATAAAAAACAATTGGTAGCTTGTAACTTGATTGGTACTTATAACTTTTAACCAATTGTTTTGCCTCAGTTCTTTTTGATAACGGGGTGTGTTATGATGTCACATCTTATTTAATTTTCCACCTGCCCTGATGGTGCCCATCAACAAAATAAAAATGTTAATCTCAAATATTACCTAACGTTTGACTGATCCCTCTCAACATACTCTCATAGACTAAATTTAAATGTGTTAAGTTAACAGCTGTGTAATGGTAAAATTACAAATAACAATACAAGTACATATTATTAAATTTGAAGTTACAAACCTGAGTTATTCAACAAGAATTATACACTATCTATTACCTCTGATAGAATACATGTAAATGTGTTAAGTTAAAAGCTGTTTGATGGTAAAAGTACAATTAACAATACAAGTAATGTATAAATTAATTCTAGGTTATAAACCTGAATTGTTGAACAAGTATACAAAACTTAGTGACAGTCATTTTCATACACTTCACCTATGTTCATTGTATTTTTTTCTTTTCTATAAATATGTATTTAATGTTATGTATGTACTAAAAGATCTAAAAGGGATTGCTAATCGTTGAATAATAGAAATAATTGATTTATTGAAGTGGATACTTAAAATAATCTCAATATCACAAGAAAACATCTAATTTTTTCAAACTCCAGATACAACCAAAACACTTGTGGAATCAATGCCAAAGCAACTTCATGGGATAATTAGACTGAGAGGATATGTAAAATATATTTTATTTTTACAAGTTAAAATGAAGAATTATTGAACTATTTGAAAATGAATATTGTGTAAACTAAAAACACTTTAGTTCATTGTTTCTAATGTAATATATTATTTAGCGAAGTAGATTGTTAGGGTATGCAGTCATAAAGATACACAGCAATTAAAAAACATACTTTTTAATTGCTGTGTATCTTTATGACTGCATACCCCAACAATCTACTTCTCTAAATACTTAACAGTCGACTCTACCTTATCAAAAATATATTATTATAAAGTTATTTTTATTGATATAATACAAATCTTAAATGTGGATATGTTTTTCCCTTAAAATTGAAAAATAACTTTTGGAAGTGAGAAAAAAAAACACAGATATGGTGTATGAATATGAATGTCACTAACTGTATCTATAATCTCTGATAGTCTAAATTTAAATGTTTTGAATCAACAGCTCTGTGAGGGTAAAAGTACAATTAACAATACAAGTAATGTATAAATAAATTTTAAATTACAAACCTGAATAGTTGAAAAACAAGTATACTATATATGATGACTGATGGACTAAATTTAAATATGTTTAGTCAAAAGATCGGAGGGAGACTATCTTGAAACAGCAGACGTCAACAAAATAAAAACTTATGAGACAGATATGACACCGAAGGCCTCAACCAGATGCAGGCTGTCCAATATGTCTTCGGTAGGCTTCAAACGTATTGACCTTTTAAGAAGGGATTCAACATCTGTGTACAATTTTGACCTGCTATTGTCAACTTGAAAGATCTCAAGAGTGCCTTCAAATTTGACCTGCCAGGGTTCACTTGAAGAAATTAAGGCATTTTCCAAATACAGTAGTCTCTCGCTAATCCGAACTAATTAAAACCAGGATAGTTAGATTAGGGAAAAGTTCGGATTACCGAACAGAGTAATTTAAAAATAATATTAGGCACACAATTAAAAAAAAAAAACTGTTTAAAAAAAGTATAAATGTTCTGATTGAACAACTTAATATCCGCTGCAATAAATGGAATTCCAAGTACGGCTGAATTAATGTCCCAATTATGGCTCAGATTTAATAAAACAAATAAAGATATTTAAATCTGTTCGTCTTACAAAGACTAACGACAATCTCGTTTGTATCGGAAAAACTTGCTAATTGTTTCACCATTTTTGTTTTAAGCTTCGCCCTTGTAGAAATCAAACAATATTTTCAATTTTTTATTAAGAAAATATATTGAAGTATCAAATCTTTTCATAAACTTACTTTTATTTTATTTTTTTCTTCTTTTCTTAAACTTAATAATGTTACTTTAACGCTGTTCAGCCGCAGAACAGTGGGCAAAAAACTCCTTTTAGCTGGGGTTGGGCGATAGTCGATAGTTAGTAGCACTATCGATAGGCCTATACTATCGATTGCTATCGATAGTTTTTCGATAGTTTCTTCTTTTTTTTTCCAAAGCTATTCAATAAAGAATTTCAACTAATTTAATTATATTCAATTATCTACTTACTATTTGAAATTTGCAGGATTATAAATTATAAGATTATATCATAAAGATGAGAGAAAAAAACTAATTTATTTGAATTTTAAAAAAGGTATTTACAATTTACATGGTTGCAATAATAATGAACAAATCATATCTTCAGTAAAGAAAAATAAGGACATAGTTTCAGGAGTCAAGTGTGCTCCTTGAGCCACATATTTCCCGAAAGAAAAACTAGCATTTCTGCTTTCCTTTGGCTCAACCTTGAGCTCTAGGAATTCCGAATTCAACTTTAAAAGAACTCGACACTGTACAGAGACAGATCAGCATAATTCCGAGAGTTTCAAAACTAGAAATTAGTGAAAAAGATCTATCGATAGTCGGCTCTATCGATAGAGACCATCGATAGGCATGACCTATCGATATATCGATAGTAACTGTCGTCTATCGCCCAACCCTACTTTTAGCCCAGTCAAATAAGGATTTCACCCCGGAAATGAACCAATGAAGCTGAATTTTTGCATATACCCTTGTTTTGGTCTTCTTAGTAAGTGGTAAAAATACGTTTCTGGCACTTGAATCAAATGTTTGACAAAAAGAGAGGTAAAAATATGTTTTCTCTACAATTATCGATTTTTAAAAACATAAATCTCGGTCATCGTTGAGAGTTGACAAATATGTATTGAAACAATTTTATAGGAAATTTAATTAGCTTTACTTTTGATATGTAGTTTATTTTTCTAAAGTCCACCGTTTTCGGGATATAATCGAAAAACCCAAACATGGGTCCTTCTCCCCTTCCCCCACCATAAACTGGGGATTCCCGTAACCCCAGGGACAGGGACTTTTAGTATATGTGTCGTCTAGTTGCAAAACCGGCCAACTCCTCAATTTTGAGAAATACGTTTTTTCTGTTTTCTGAGTCCTAAGATACATTTTCCATCTATTGAAAACAAGAAACCTCGCAAAAACCCGTGAAATCCTTGTTAAACCTGCGTTTGAAAAACTCAGTGTGCTGCAAAACCGGCCAAATCCTTCCGTCAGTGAGTTTCAAAACCGGCCATTTCCACATCCGCTAGATCGCGCTGTTGTTCCAGATCAAGAAGCCTTCTTATCAGGCAAATATCAGTCAGCTCCTGCTTTTTCTGTAGTTAACGTTTATGTCTTAATCTTTTCGTGCACTTTTCATTCGATTTTTATGGAAAAGTCTGTAGAAGAAGTTCTAGCTAATTTAGCAAGAAAAAGACAAAGAGACCATGCAACATGGAGAAGAAACAAACCCCTCCAGATCGGGTTTTTACCCAAAATGAGAAGAAGTTAAAGAAAATCGAGACTCTCGTTCAGTCTCCAGAGTTTTACGGCATTCTCTCGGAAAGTGGAACTGTGTTTAAGCCAGGAAGAGACTACACATATCTTGATTGGAAGAGTCTCAGTAATGCCCTCCTCAAACCCCCTCCACTATGGCACTTCAAAGGCACCCCAACAAAGAGATTTTTCATAACCAAACAAAATAATAAGGTGCTAGTTCAAGGGGAGGTTTTCTACAGATCGTTTGATTTTTAACTGCAACGTCGCACAGTGGGGCAAGTAGCCCTAATTGTTGGCATAAAATAAATATTCTTACTTACATCTTAAATAATCATCAACATTGGTTCTTAAAGCCATATATCATACATTGAAACATTGAAAGCCTAAATCACTCACTTTATTTGTGAACAATGTGGAAAACTTAAAAAACAGTAAATAAAAAAATTCACACTTTTCATTAAAATATGTAACACACTTTCTATCAACAAAATTTCCTCATCATCTTCACTGTCTTCTTCTTCTATTTTCAAAAGAAAAAGAAAGAAAGTTTAAAGAGACTTATATTTTTATATAAGTTCTATTTTGACTACTTGATATTGCTATCAGTATTGTATGAAGCCTTTTAATTAGTTCAGCGTCAACTGCGGTAATTTCTGACGAAATATCAGCATGCGAGAAAAATCGCCTAGCCGTATTTCCATCGTTACTATTTCCAAAGCCAGGTTTAGGCATGTCAACAATCAAACCACACTTTTTTTTTAAAAAAACTTTTTTGGATTCGACTCTTGGTTTCTTTAACAACTTGTTTGTCTTCATTGCTGCGGTCTTGCCATTTTTTTAGTGGAAGCTTGTAGGATAGGTGTATAGGATATGAAATAAAATGATTTATTCGTCTATGCAATAACAAAGAAGAAATACTTTTCTGGCGGTGGGGCAGATGGGGGGCAAGATTTTTCAACGAAATCCTAATATTTAGATAATGTACTAGAAGATGGTGGAAAATAATATGCTTGGACGGGTTTGGAAGGTTACTAAACCCTTCGCTACATATAAACTAAAATCAATAATCTTATTTATATTATATTATTAAGGCAAATATAATACTATATTTCAAAATTATATACCTGAAGATGATGATTCCATGTCATAAAAATATACAAGTATTAATACTGTATGTAAAAAAAAACAAACGATCTGTTAATAACAAATTGATGCAGACACTGACATTGATGCCACTGAACTTTGTCCACTTTCACCGATTATCAGTACAAGACATGACCGTTATCAGCTTGATAAATTACATTATTTTGTTCTGCAGAGCCTTAACTAACAGATAATTAAGTCATCACGTTGAAAGGAAAATTTTAGTTTTAGGACTTTCTGCCACGTTTTTAGCTTTAGTTTGCCCCACTGTGCGTCATAGCATCAGCTGCTCAAGAAGAAGGAAGCAGAGAAGTAGATAAGTGGGATGAAGAAGAATATCAGAAAGAAATGTGTAAGCCTGTTGAAGATGATAATACCGCAAGAGTATATGTTTCTGAATGTTTATGTTTTTCAAAATTACGTTTTTCGGAAATTCATCTTCTTCTTTTAGCACAACAAACAACATATAGCGGCCACTGGCTTTTTCAACTTCTGCCTTCCATTCCTCTCCGTCCATTTTCGGAACTTATTACTTTAAAAATAATTCTCGCCAGTTTTTCTGTCTAGATGTTTGAGTTACACCACAACATCTCAGAGTTTAATTTTTTCAAATAATATTCACTTATTGAAGAAAGTTTTGTTCATTTGCATCCCAAAAAAACCCCAATATTTTCATTAAATTTAGTGATTTTTAAGTCTAGTTCATTGCAAAACCGGCCAACTCCAAACTGAGTTGCAAAAACGGCCAAATCCAAAATAAAAAATTGAGTAACTCACCCCCTCCACTTGCCCCTTCCATTTCGAAAAGTGATTTCAAATACTTTACCCTTGAGCCACTAAAAACCGAAGAGATTTTCTTCATACTTCGTTTTGGCGTGATGTAACAGAAAATCAGCTCTCCTGAAAAATTTTGGTTTTTGTAGATGGCCGGTTTTGCAACTAGACGACACATATTTACCTTCTAATTACCACTAACGAAGCTGTGAAGTCAAAAATAGTCGCACAATTCATGCACTCTACAGCTCTCATTTCAGCACTCTCACTGGGGTCGCAATTCTCCGCGAAAATACGTTTATCAGGCCCTTTATATGAAATTTTGATTAAACCCCGTAATGCGCCCTAGCTAGAACGCTAAATATGTATGTTTTGGCAACATCTGACGATTTTGACATTTTCAGTGGCGTTGCTTGTTTATATTACGGGGTTTAATCAAAATTTCATATAAAGGGCCTAATAGTAAATTTGACCAGATTGTATTTGAAAAAAAGAAATTTCAGATCGGACAAACAGTTTTGGAGTTATAGTGAAAAATGTGCCAAAAAAACTTGGATTCCAAAACAGTAAGCTGTTTTCAGGGTGCTGACATGGATATTTATGGTACTTGATCAAAATTTAACATACAGTTTCTGATAATAAATTTAACCAGCTTTCAGATGGAAAAAATATATTTTGGATCGAACGATTAGTTTCGGAGTTATGGCGAAAAGAGTGCCGAAAAACGTGTTTTAGCGGAGAAGTGCGACCCCAATGAAAGTGCTAAAATGAGGGGTGTAGAATGCATGAATTATGCGACTATTTTTGACTTCACAGCTCTGTTAGGAGTAGTTAGAGGTTAAACATACTAAAAGTCTTGGTCCCTGGGGGTACGGGAATCCCCAGTTTATGGTGGGGGAAGGGGAGAAGGTCCCATGTTTTGGTTTTTCGATTATATCTCAAAAACGGTGGCCTTTAGAAAAATATGTTACAAATCAAAATTAAAGCTAATTAAATTTCCTAAAAAAAAATTTCTATACACATTTGTCCAACTCAACGGCTTTCGATATTTATCTAATTACAAATAAGTAATTATTGAGAAAAAAAAAATGAAATCAAATTAAATTTAATGCTCTACAACTTTGATTCTTACATTTTTTCTGAGAAACGATTGTCGAAGGCACTAGAAGCAAATGTTTGTCCGAACCGGTACACGCTTCTCCTTCTCCGCGCTATATCTCGAAAACGGTTAATCCTTACAAAAAAAATTAATAATACCAAAATTATAGAGAATATTATTATCTACAAGTTTTGTGACCTTCTTGATTGACGGCCGATGGATAGAAATCGAGATATTTGAAAATAACTGATTTTTGTGACCTTTGACCTTGAATATCTAATTATGCAAATATGCTAAGGTCGGTGACTTTTCACCACTTATTTAGAAGACCAAAATGAAGGTACATATCTGCAAAAATTCAGCTTCATTGGTTCCTTTCTGAGATTTGATGTATAAAACTCCTTATTTTACTGGGCTATTTTTCCTTTCACGACGTATGGGAATTAAAAATAGGTATTTCTGATTTTTGATAAGAAATGAAATTTATTAATGAACCTTTGCCTTGCCTCTTCCTTGCCGTATTCCTCTCCGGCAAAAATTATATACAAAAAAAAAATCGGGAAACAAAAGAATAAACACAAGTACTAAACAAAGACTGACTATATTCTCCTAATTATTATTATATACATTTGGCTCTTATTTACATCTTATAATAGGATTAGGTTCATTACTGTGCAGGTTCAACAACACTCAAAAAACAATAAAAGCATGATATACAAAATATCAAAACAGATAACCAAAGTAATCATTAACTTCTCAATATAGAAGGATCAATACAAGCAGAATTAAAGAATTATTCGTCGCTTCTATTGAAAATTTTTATTTTTTTTTGGGGGGGGGGGGGATACCGAAGGCAATACTCCTACACCCAGTTTTGTCCTCATGCAACAACTCTGCTCTCTTCTCTGTGATCCACCGGTGGAATTTTGAAGAGGTTCATGCGCGGGGTGGTGGAGCAATGGAGAGGGGGGAGGGAATCAACAGCGGCAGGATCAACGCAACAAAGCAGTCGGAACAATCTTGGGTGGAACGAAACCAGAGGTGCAATCTGAACTCTACTACACCGAGAGATCCGTTGGCGTTGGTTTTCGTTCCAGGCGGAAAGAAAACCTTGGGCGATTGGTTTCGTTCCAAACCGGTTCAAAGTTGGAATCAGTTCCAAGTTCCGTTCCAGTTTCAGTTCCAGAACGACCCATCACTATCCTCAACCAGTGACCACATACATTTTGACCAAAGTTGAACTTTAGTTATAACCGCTGCAATGGCGGCGGAGTTATTTTGTAAAAAGTACATTTCTCAGCTAAAAGACATATGCATTTAAAAAATTCCCAAAAGAAGTTCCAAACCATCAATCCTAATCATATATGTTAATTAATACATTCTTGTTACATTCATATATTTTTGTGAATATTATTCTAAACATGTCATATTTTATGACATAAACTAATAATTAATATTCAATTTTTCTATAAAAACAATAGTCAGACTTCCAGCAAGGGACAACCTTACGTAGACACCATAAATAGGACACAATCGTCGGCTTCATACATATTTCTTTCTCTTCCTCGTTGGCAGTACACTTCTTTTTGGATGGATGACCGCAAGGTAGAATGACATCAACTTCTTCATTACACTGCCCACATTCTTCGTAGCACTTCTTCTTACATTTATGAAGATTCTTTACACAGATTCTGAAAAATTAAAATTTTTATAGTATCAATAACTAGCATTCTCCGTAGCTTTTATAATCAAAGAACTTGGACATTTTAAACTAATAATTGAAGTTTTGTTTGTTTATTAATAACAATCTTGTATTGTAAATAGCCGTATTAACTGTATTAGCCACATATAGGTCGTTTTTTAGAAGTTTACTGCGAACCACATGTCGCACAACATATACAGGGTGTCCCGAATTTAAATGGCAAAACTTCAGGAAATTATAGGGGACCGAAAAACTAAGACAAAAAGTCCTTTAGAGATTTGCTCGTTTTTGCTTAGTTTTAGAGAAAATCGCAAAAAAAGAAACAAAACAAAAATGTTACAGGTAGCGATTATCTCCTTTCAAAGTTCGTCAGGCTAGGCAGTGAGATATGTAAACACTTAATGTTATCCTTTACATTCTTTTATTTGTTTACATTTTGGCTTCCTTCTAGGATTATAATTCCTAAATCAGTCTTCAGTCAGTTACTCAGATATTTTTGTGTGAATAGCATCAGCGACAGTGCCGCATACATATTATAATGGTGAATCCGCTGATATGATTTTTGTGTATGGTTTTTGTAACGGTAATGCTTTAGAAGCGGTGCGGGAGTATGCGCGCCGATTTCCAAATAGAAGAGTACCTAATCGACGAGTCTTTTCGTTAACTTTTAATAGACTACGAGAGACTGTCATTCTTAATACGTAATGAAGGCGACCAATTCCAGGCAGCAATAAGAGCAGATTATCGGAGAAGAAATTGTGTCCAACGCACTTCGATAACAATCCTGAGACTAGCATCCGAAGAGCATCTGCTGCATTGGCAATATCGTGGCAAGCAATATGGAAAACTTTGAAAGGTGATAATCGCTACCCATACCATCTTCAAAAAGTTCAGAATTTATTACCTCAAGATTATATCAAGAGATTGAATTTTAGAAACTGGTTTCTTGACAAAATTTGCGATGATAATTTATTTCCATTAAAAATTATATGGACCGATGAAGCTTGTCATGTATGGGCTCTTGAAAATCCCAAAGCTATTAGAGAGAATAGGTTTCAGCATGAATTTGCTATTAACGTTTGGCTTGGAATTTGGAACGGATTACTGGTGGGACCATATTTTTTACCTGGAAGATTGAATGGTATCACATTTACACATTTTTTGGAGAACGACTTTTCTAATTATTTAGATGACATTCCCTTACAGCAGCGGATTGAAATGTGGTTCCAACTCGATGGATGTCCAGCTCATTATAGGAGAGTTACTCGAGCTTGGCTGGATATAAATTATCCACAACGATGGATTGGACGTGGAGGAGTAGTACCTTGGCCACCCAGATCACCTGATATGACACCCATGGATTTCTTCGTATGGGGAACCTTAAAGCAGAAAGTTTATTCGGTGTCAATCAACTCAAGAGAGCAATTAAGAGACCGAATCATAGATGCAGTGCACCAAATATCATCAGAACAATGTTTAGCTGTAATTTATCTAATGAGGGCTAGATGTAATGCTTGCATTGGTGCAAGAGGACAACATTTTGAGCAATATTTACATTAAAAAGGACATAACTGTTATGTCGGTTGGCATGGCAACAGATACATTGTGTGTAACCTCTCTGCTAGTTTGAGGCGAGTTGACTATTTCTCTGTTGTGTTCTAATAAACGCATTAATCAAGTTCAATGTGTTTCTATTGAACCACTCCGTAAAAACATAACATTGGCGACGAGTAAATTGGAACCGTTTTCTTAATTCGCGTGTGATAGTTAAAACGGTGTCGGTTGTTAAACGTTATTCTAACCAACGTATTCTAGTGCCTTATACTGTTACAAATGAATTCTAAAGAAAAGAACTCTGGTGAAGAAGAGCAAGCAAAATACGAATTGCGTCATCCTCGTCGAAATGCTGTTTTGGGACACGTCGATCCCTATGTGCCGTCTCTCGAACCTTTTCAGAACTACCTCGACAGGCTCGAGGCGTTTTTCGACTTGAACGACACTGGTGAGTCAGATAAAGTAAACTCTCTGGTGGTACTTATTGGTCCTGAAATGTACGAAACACTCAAAAACCTAGTCTCTCCTGCCAAACCTAAGGACAAGTCATTTGACCAACTCTGCTCTATTTTGAAAAATCATTACGCTCCGGAAGGTATTGAAGTAGCCGAACGGTATAAGTTTCATTGTCGAAACCAGGAGGTAAATGAATCGATTCGTGACTTTGTGGTCGCAATTAAAAAACTAGCAATAACATGTAACTATGGTGATTTTCTCAACGAAGCCCTTCGAGATCAGTTAGTTTTTGGTATCCGGGACTCGGTGGTTAAAAAAAGGTTACTGTCTGAAAAAAATCTAACCTTTGATTCAGCAGTGAAGATCGTTTCTGAGATGGAACTCGTTTTGGAACAAGCCAGGGTGATGGAAGGGGAGCCGAGGTTCGATGACGTCAATCAACTTCACCCGCATCAGCACGCTTATGAAGTGACAAAACCAAGTAGGTTCTCTGCCCAGTCCAAGGACGCCACTTCAGGGACATCTTCAAGTTCAGATAAGAAACTTGAATTTAATATTCGAAAACGTATTTCTAAATGCAAATATTGTGGTAGGTTTCATAGTATTGATAAAAATTCATGTCCGGTTAGAGAGTGGAAATGTTTTAATTGCAATCTGAAGGGTCACGTTGCTAAATTATGTCCAACACTAAAAAAAGCTAATATTGTAGAAGCCGCAAACGCGGTAGAAGTTGATAGTTTTGATTCATTTCGCTATCCCCTAATACAAAAATTGTTTGTTAATAATACCGAAATTGGATTTGAAGTAGATTCAGGGTCATCATACACGTTGATTCCTGTATATTTGTACAACAGATTTTTCAGAGATCTTAGAATCGATAAAAGTAACCTAAAACTCAAAGCTGCTAACAGTGAATCGTTATCAGTGTTGGGAAAGGTTAATGTCTCTTTGTATTTTGAAGGAAAATTTTTTGATAAATTGCCCTTAATAATTACAGGTAAAGAATTAAGTCGTCCTTTGTTGGGTCGTGATTGGCTTTCCATGATCAATCCAAATTGGAGATCTTCTGTACTTGTCAACCCAAATCGAGCGCTAGGACCGTTGCCTGTGGATCTCGTTGAGCCTGGACCGGAGGTGGTAAGCTCTAGGAATAATATTAAAATATGTTCAGGTGTTCCTTCTGTTGGATTCGATTGGGTGAGAGATTATAAGGTTCGTTTTTCTAAAGTTTTCGATGAATCAAACACCGAGCCTATAAAAAATTTTGAAGCGTCTGTTGTATTAAAAGAGGGAGCAGTACCGATCTTCCATAGACCCTATAATGTACCTTATGCGCATCGAGCAGCAGTGGCTGAGGAACTTGCTTCTCTGGAAAGTAAAGGAATTATTAGTAAGGTGGCGCATAGCCAATGGGCATCTCCAATTGTCTGTGTTAGAAAGCCAAACGGTAAAATTCGCTTATGCGTGGATTTTAAAGTAACCCTGAACAAATACGTAGATTTAGATCACTATCCTCTCCCTAAATCGGAAGATATTTTTCAGTCATTAGTGGGGTCTAAAGTGTTTTGTGAATTAGACCTGTCAAATGCCTATTTGCAATTAAAGTTAAAAGAAAACTGCAAACATTATTTTACGATTAATACTCAATTAGGGTTGTTCAGATTTCACCGTTTGATGTTTGGTTTATCTAGTGCTCCAGCCTTGTTTCAGTCAACAATGGATTCTATTTTGAGTCAAATTCCCAATACTAGAGCGTATCTAGATAATATTATTATCGGAGGCAAAACATGGGAAGAATGCAGGTTTTCAGTGGAACAAGTGCTCAATCGTTTAAATGAGTATAATGTCAAATTGAATGTAGATAAATGTAAATGGTTCAAAACTTCGATCGAATTGCTCGGTTTTTGTCTGGATGGGCAGGGGTTGCGCCCTTCCCCTTCCAAAATTTCAGCCATCCAAAATGCGCCAGTACCTAAAAATATATCCGAGCTCAAATCATTCCTTGGGTTAATAAATTTTTACCACAAGTTTGTCAACATGTCTGTTGATTTACTTGGACCTTTATATGAACTGACCAAAAAAAATGTACCATGGTCTTGGTCTCAAGAATGTGATGAGGCATTTAACCGGGCCAAGTCGTCAATTTGTGAGAAATGTTTTTTATTGTTGTACGATTCTGACAAACCCCTGATATTGACCACTGACAGTAGTAGTTATGGGGTCGGAGCAACGTTGGCTCACCTTATAGACGGTGTGGAGCATCCAATCGCGTTCGCCTCCACTACACTTTCACCCGCAGAAAGGAACTATTCTCAAACAGACCGTGAAGCCCTTTCGTTAGTGTTTGGTGTCAAACACTTCCATAATTTTCTGGCAGGACGTCACTTTACTTTAGTAACAGACCACCAACCGCTTCGCTCTATTTTTGGAGAGCGAAAGGGTATTCCGTTGGTTGCTAATGCTCGTCTTCAACGCTGGGCTATCATCTTGTCAGCCTACAATTACCAGATTAGATACAAAAAGGGTTCAGAAATTTCTCACGCCGACGCATTGTCTCGCCTACCTCTTAAGGGTTCAACAAACGTGCCTGAGTGTTTTATTATTTTTGACGAATTCGAAAGTAAATTTGTTACGTTTAGAGAAATCTCGCAAGCCACCTCACATGATGACATTCTCTCCATAGTGTGCCAGTGGGTCAAGGAGGGTTGGCCTTCCAAGGTAGATAGTCAGTATTCTGTTTTTTTTCAAGAATAGATTGTGTTTGTCAGTCCAAGAAGGTTGCTTATTGTTTGGTTCTAGGGTTGTCATCCCTAAGACCCTCCAAACAGCTGTTTTGAGCTTGTTACATAAGGAACATATTGGTATAGTAAGGTCAAAATTACTCGCTAGATCTTATGTCTGGTGGTCCGGTATGGACCGAGACATAGAACAACAAGTGACTACTTGTGTAACGTGTCAACTCACTCAGAACGATTTAATTCCACGTACCTATGCTCCAATGCCAAGTAGTCAAGGACCATGGAGACGACTGCATTTAGATTTCCTAGACACATTTAAGTGTAAGATCCTCCTGTTGGTAGACGAGTACAGCAACTGGCTTGAAGCTTGGATTTTGACCCAAACGTCAGCCTCAGTAGTATGTGAAAAATTGCAAGAATGTTTTTCTCGTTTTGGTTTTCCTCAGTGTGTGGTGTCGGATAACGGCCCTCCATTCACCTCTAAAGAACTGGAGTCATTTTTTAAAAAACGGAACATTTTACATGTGCTAAGCCCTCCGTACCATCCTGCTTCCAATGGGGAAGCAGAACGTAGTGTACAAACTATTAAAAAACTTCTTTTGAGGTCAGTGGTAGCCAAAAGTTCAACAACGGATTTACCGGAGAAATTGTATAATTGTTTAATATCTTACCGGTCCACTCCTTCATCAGTAACAAAGAAATCCCCTTCAGACATGATCTTAGGTTTTAAAGCTCGAAACCTTCTCAGTATGTTGTCACCGGCTGATAAGGTGTTATCGAGGGACGAGTCTAATGAAATTCAAACAAAAAGTTTTCCTATTAGAAATTTTAATATCAATGACAAGGTTCTTGTAAAAAATCCTAAGAAAGGTATATTGAAATGGATTAGAGCTCGGGTGATGAAACAAATCGGTTCTGTTATGTACCTTGTAAAGTTAGAGGATGAATCCATCAGAAAGGTGCACCTGAACCAGTTACGTAAAAGTGAGCTTCCTGATACCAGTCATCCACCGGCAAGGCAGTGGTACCCAGAGCCAACTCAAGGCTCACCAGAAGTTCTAGTGAATTCAGAAAACGTTGATAAATCCACTGAATTAACACTCCATCCAGAGTTAAGTTCTCCCCCAGAATCAAATTTACAAAGAGCTAGAGAAGGACTGAGACCTCCATCCACGCTGAGACCACCAATTCGTTTTTCACCTTCGATGTACCAGTAACTACTATTTAAATTAAGTGCAATTACTGAAAAATCTGTTATGTCTTAATCAATTCGGCACCTTGTGTATTTATTTTTAAGTTTCTCTGCATATGTATTATTGTAATCTTGATTACTCTGTATATATGTATTATTGTAATGTTCAATTACTCTGTATTTTGTTTCATGAATTTTGATGAATTTTTCTATGTATTAAATTATAAGTATCATAAACGTATGTATCAACAAGCTTAAAAAGGAGGGAGAATTGTTATGTCGGTTGGCATGGCAACAGATACATTGTGTGTAACCTCTCTGCTAGTTTGAGGCGAGTTGACTATTTCTCTGTTGTGTTCTAATAAACGCATTAATCAAGTTCAATGTGTTTCTATTGAACCACTCCGTAAAAACATAACAATAACATAAATATAAATGTAAATAAATAAGTATAAAAATGAAAACTTGTTTTGTTTTTTTTTTTGCGATTTTCTCTAAAAACTAAGCAAAAACGAGCAAATCTCTAAAGGACTTTTTGTCTTAGTTTTTCGGTCCCCTAAAAGTTCCTGAAGTTTTGCCATTTAAATTCGGGACACCCTGTATATCTCTAACCAACTTGGTCACTAGTATAACATGTTCCATGTTAACACCCCTTATCCTTTTATATAGTACATACATAGTATGGATATAATGGGTGACGGACATAACGTTGTATGTTACTCAGGGCAAATTTACTAGAGAAAGGTAAAACTAATATAGCATCGCTGTGGTACATGAATGGACCTTAGTATGCAACATAGAACATATCTTACACAGCAATAACACAACGCTATGGATTGTGGGGTAGGTTAGGAGCTTCTGACGACATACAACGGTATTCCTTAGTAAAGAGATCAGATTTGGAATGTATATCTTAAGCTTAAGCTTAAGCTCTGGGAGGAAATTGGCTAAATTTTCGTGCTTATGATATTTCGAGACTCAATAGAACGTTTTTTCATTGAAAAAAAAAATCATGGAACCCAACATATAAAGTTATTCTCGCCAACCATTCAATTACATTTTAGTCCTTATTTTCAATATAATTGATAACTGAATTGTATACCTTGAACAAGGTTCATTGCATTTGTAGTTGGTGTTTTCTTCTGTACAGGCATAACATTTTATCTTCGATAGGTGGCCACAAGGGAGCATCGCATCGACGTCTTCATTGCACGGCCCGCATTCTTCATAGCACCTTTTCTTACACTGGTGTATGTTCTGTTTACAGGATCTAAAAGGCAAAAAAATATTATATAATTAAATCGAAGGACAAAAATAGCAGCCTAAAAAAATTGTTACATAGAAGGAGAGTCAACTAAACATCGAAACAATGGCGCACTTTGGTTCCTTTGGGTCGGATTGGAAAAAAAAAAGTGACGTTTTGTGTTTGGTGGAGCTTGGACGGCGTTTGGCATATTGAACTTGTTCCTGATGGGCGGGCAGTGGATTCAAAACCACTACTGTGAACAGGGTTTATGCACTTTTGAGTGCCAAGTGCCCGGCTTTGGTAAACCGAAACCAATCCATTCCGCCACACGAAAATTCCCCTGCTTAGCGTTCTCTTTTGACCAAGGAAAAATAATCTAAAATGCAAGGAGTAAATGCTTTGCCACATCCTCCGTTAAGCCCTGATATTTTACCACCACATTATCGTTCGCTTAGATCAATATCACATTTATTAAAATGCCTGGGTCATTGATAATTACGAGGGTGTAATTGGATGTGAAGAGTTCTTTGCCTCAAAACTAAGGGAGTGGTAGTTGGATCAAATCCAATTACTGTTAGAAAGTAATTGAAAACAATTGACTTTAATTTGAAGAGTAGTTCAATAATGTTCAAAATATGTAAGCTGAAATAAAGCTATACATATGCCCAAGGAATTTTGTAAAGCCTTAGTAAAATCAACTTTACTTATAAAAATGAAATTTGGTTTAAGGTTAATATAAATTTAATGATAATGCATATAATGAAATGTCAATTGCTTTTAAAGCAACTATACATTGGTAGCACTTCAATAAAAGTTCAATATTAGAAGGTCTCGAGACCATCTTCTTCGGAGGGTCATCTGGAATATAAATGAAAGCAAATTGTTATATCAGTAGATTTTAATGGTTATGAAGCTTACTATGAAAGGATAGGTATCTGGTTTGGGCTAAATCAGCAACAAATGGTACATTAAGATCTTTATGGATAAGTTTCTTTGTGATAAAAAAAAGGATCATTGAGGATTTCTCAAAGGATTTTGGATAGTATGGATTACATACGAGACGAATTGGGTGGTTTAGTGGATCCCCAAAGCTTGACTCCGTACGTCCAAATAGGCCTAATCACTGTCATGTGATTATGAGTCTTGTAATTAATTGCAAGGTTGGAACCTTTGTTTAGTATTTGTTGAAGAAGTCGAAAACTACGGGCAGTTTCTTGTTGTTTTAATAAATTTACTAAAATCAACTAAATACCTTAAACAAGGTTTACTGCAAATGTAGGCAGCGGCTTCATCTTTACTGGCAAAGTATTTCATATTTGCTGTATGACCACAAGGTAGAATTATTTCAACTTCTTCTTCTTTGTGCTGGCCACATTCCTTACAAATCAAGGTGGCATGTTCTTCCAGCAATGGATGACACTTCAGCTGACACAAGTGGCCGCAGTCTAGAGGCAGATTACATTGCAAATCGCACCCACCCCTTTCTGATAGCTTGAAATCTTGTTTCTTAGACACTGTTGTTATTTTTTTATGTGTTTTACATTCCAGGTGTATACTCCTGCCTAAAAAAGATGCAAAGATTGGAATTTTTTAAAATATATATAGGTATAACGTTAATGAGTAGGTTTATTATGAAAAAAACAATCTGAGACGCAGTCGAAAATAAGAAAAAAATTACTTGAGGTACGCATGATGGTATAGGAGGATCAATACAATTAGGATTGATTTATATAACATAGTACTGATGTGTTGAAAAAAATTTGTATGTTTTAGAACTGAAGATGAATGTTTAGCATTCGAAACTAGTTTTCTAATAAAATAATCTCAATAGAAGTGGCAATTAATTCACCAATCCTAAGAAAAAATTAGTTTGTCGCGCCTGTTTCTGTAGTTATGATTATTTTATTAATGGATTTGCTTGATACGGTTTTGTTATTAACGGTTTATTGTTCTGATATTATTTTTTCCTGTATATTACTATTTGTTGTAGAAAGTGGTAAGTGTGAAGGAACCTGGCAACACTGAGTGCTGTAAAAACATTTATTTACATGGCAAAACTGTGTGGCTAACAAACCAATTATAACCTCCAATTAAGTTCTTCATATTATAGGCATATTTTTTTTTTAATGTTTTGTAGTTAAAACTGTCTCGCATACCATATAATTGAATACATAAAAAAAAAATCTTAAAAGGCAAAACCGCTCTAGGATTATAAAGGGAGCAGTAACCACCGGGGTCGCTAGAGAGCAGCATCGCCGCATAAATAATTTACGAGTTTATGTTAATCCATGGAGTTACAGACAAGTGGAGGGGGCTTACCTCTTAATCCCTGAGGCAGTAACTGACTAGAGGCAACCATTTTGATTTGCACTATGTAGTCAGCATATTAGCCGTTTTTCAATTCAAATATTGGTTTCTTGGGCTTTATTCTGGGATTTTGTTATATTTAATGCATTATTTTTCCATTTAACAATGGGGAAATACCCTAGCCCAAATGGAATGCAAGTCGCTAGTTTTGGTAAAGTGAGCGTTGCTGGTTAGTGTTTTGGACTCACCCCTTACTGAATAAAATACTGGAAGTGCCTCTCCATAAATCTTATAACTCCATGATGTTAATGTAATTAATGAAGTGCGGTAGAGTGTGTAATTATTGTACAATTTTGGCTACAAATACTGGAATCATCTCTCTGGTAATATTTTTATTTATATTTAAAAGTTCGGAAATATTTATCTGGTTGTTAAATCAAAAATTTGGATTGGTATTAAACTATTTTATCATTTTTATGTGTTTTATTTTAGGCTATTGTGTTTTCTGGATGGTGTCTTAAGTCTTATATTCACTTCCCAGTTTTTGTCAATATAATATTTTTATTAAAACTTATCGCGAAGTTGGAATTCCATGTCTTACCAGGAGACGTTTGACTCACAGATTTAAATAACAGATATAGTCGAATTGAGAACCTCCTCCTTTTCGAAGTCAGTTAAAAATACAGTGGAACCTCGATATAGCTACCAGGTATGCAAGTTTAAAATGTCGTTTATTTCTTAAAATATTTACACAGTAATTTAAAAAAAAGTATAATATATTTTATTCAAAGTACTGACCCTCGCTTTCTACACATTTTGTCCATCTCTCGGGCAATATATGGATACCATTCCAAAAGAATGCTTCATCTTTATTTGAAATCCATTCATCGAGCCATTTTCGTACGTTTTCGAAATTGTTGAAGTGTTGCTCCGCCAATGAGTGTCCCATCGATGAGAAGAGGTGATAATCAGAAGGCGCCAGGTCAGGTGAATACGGCGGGTGGGGTAGGAGTTCCCAACCAATTCCTTAGTCAATCTGGCTGAATGTGCAGGAGCGTTATCATGCTGAAGAATGACTTTGGCGTGCCTGTAAGCCCATTCTGGGCGTTTTTCGATCAATGCGTGACTCAAATTGATCATTTGTTGTCGGTAGCGCTCGGTATTGACTGTTTCGCCGGGTTTGAGAAGCTCGTAGTAGACTACTCCCTTCTGATCCCACCACACACACAGCATTGTCTTCTTCCCAAAACGATCCGGTCTTGCACTCGATGTGGATGGTTGTCCTGGCGTTACCCATGATTTTTTTCGTTTGGGATTCTGAAAATAAATCCATTTTTCATCGCCAGTTACAACTCGATGCAAAAAAACCTTTCTTTCGTGGCGTAAAAGCAGCATTTCGCACACAGTTTTTCGTTTTTCCATCTGTCGTTCGTCCAATTCATGTGGAACCCATTTTCCAACCTTTTGAATCTTTCCCATAGCTCTCAGGCGATCGGAAATGGCTTGCCTAGTGACATTCAACTGTTCTGCCATCATTTGTTGGGTTTGGGTATTGTCTTCGTCTAATAAAGATTGCAATTCGAAGTCCTCAAACTTTTTTGGTCGATTTTCTCGTTTTTGATCAGTAACATCAAAATCACCACGTTTGAAACTTTGAAATCAACGTTCACATGTCCTGACGGTTGGAGCAACATCGCCATAAGTCTCAACAAGAATTCGATGACATTCAGATGCCTTTTTCTTTTGATTAAATAAGAAAATCATGACATGCCGCAAATGCTCTTTATTTGGCTTAAAATTAGACATTTTTAACACCAAAGAAAGGTATGATACGTCCACGTAAACGACTTAAAAACAACTGACTTTTGTAAACAAATGACTAACAAACAAAATAGCGTTTAGAGATAAGCAAATCCTTCAATAGGCTAAGAGCGCATTCTATTGGAATTAAAACGACATTTTAAACTTGCATACCTGGTAATTCCTTGATAAATCGAAGTTTTTCTAAAACACTTTTGCGATACGTATTGTTTTTTTATACTCGAAAATGGTAAAGCGTAAAACCCTTTCAAATGAAGAAAAATTGAAAATTATTCAAGCCATAAATGCCTGGGTGGACAGAAAATGCGATATATTGCAAAAAAGTATGGAATAATTTCCAAATTCTATTTCAGATTTTTTCTAAAGGTCCGCTTATTTTCTATAGTTACATTGAGTATTTTATTATAAACCTCTAACCTCTATGTATCGAAATCAGTCAGGCACCTCAATATATCGAAATCCTCGATAATTCGAAGCTTTCTCGTTCCCCTTGAGGTTCGATATATCGAGGTTCCATTGTACCTTTGTTCCCCTCAAAACAACGTTATATTGACCTAAACCATCGTTCCTTTTTTTCGCCTCATATAATATTGTCCAAAAAATTTTGTAATTCACCTATAGCTTGTTTCTTCTTAAGAACTGTATTGAGAGATTTCCATATATCGGAGCCTGCTACAAGGGTCTTCATGTTGCCGATCATATACAGGCCAGACCTAGCTCTCGACAAAGCCACCACCACCTTATTACTGCTCGACAGAAATCCAATACCGTTCGAATGACTCCTCACCAGCGAAAGGAGTACTATTGTGTTCTCATGGCCTGAGTATGTGTCCATTGTGAGGATCTCTACCCCATTGAGAAGAGGGTAGCTTCTAGCAGCCTGAAAAATAATTATAAGAGGATTTAGTCGTTATAAATATGCACACCATATTCCAACAGTCTTATTTTCTTAAATTACTCAACTGTGGGGTCTTTTGCACTTGTTCCCCGCATTTCATTTTGAGTTTGTTATCGTATGTTTAGGTTACGAGAAAACCTTCCCAAACGTAATATCATGTCAATGAGAGATCGTTCGAATTGTTCCTATTATTTAATAATTAAATAAAAAACAGAAACAAAAAAAAAATATTATTATAGAAAAAGCGATAGAATTTCTTCAGGAAAATAGAATTTCTTATTTTACATCGAATAACACTTAATAAAATATTAAAATAAATAATTAAATTTTAAAAAAATTTTGTTTTTGTAATTTTATATATATATATATATATATATATATATATATATATATATATATATATATATATATATATATATATATATATCAATTTATTGAAATTTACAACTATACAAATATGTACATCAAATAAATGAGCTGATAACGATTACAATGACATGTAAAAACTTGAAAAGAACTACTCATCAGTAGCACTTCAATAAAATTCTACCCTAGAAGATCTCTAGGCCAACTTCTTTTCAGACGTCTCGTGGGATTATCGGGAATGGAGTGGGAAGCAAGTTGAGAGACTAATGGATTTAAGTAGTTATGGAACTTACTAGGAAAGAATAGGTATCTGGTTTGAGCTAACTCAGCAACCTATGAAACATTAATGTCATTATGGATAAGTTTATAGGTGGCAAAGTAAGGAGTATTAAAGATTTTTCGAAGGATTGGATACGAGATGAATTGGATGGTTTAGTAGAGCCCCAAAGCTCAACTTCGTACGTCCTAATAGGTCTAATAACAGTCATGTAAATTAGTCTTTTGTAATGAATTGGGAGCTTTGAACGTTTGTCTAGTAAATGTTGAAGTAGTCTGTAACGACGATCAGTTTCTTATCGCTTTAGTCTTGTAATGTTTTTGTTTTTTATTTAATAATAGGAACACTCAAATGATCTCTCATTGACATGTTATTACATTTGGGTTACTCCTAACCTAAACAAATTATAATAAACTCAAACTGAAATGCAGGGAACAAGTGCAAAAGACCGCAACTGTGTAATAAACTATTTATATTTAATAGATTTTATTTTTGTATTGCTACGTGTCAAACTTAGAGGAAATGGTGTAAAAACGGGCATTGGAGTAAATATGGGCTCCCCTACCTCCTGTTTTTTTGTTTGTTAAAAAATATTGGGCTGGGAAGTTTACGACTATAGAAGGCTGGGGAGGGAAGAACCAAAACTTGTTGTCCGAAAATTAATGCAGGATTTCATGTTTAAACCAAAACCTGATATCATTAAAGATATTATTTGAGGAGGTAACTTTCAAAACGTGTTTTGTCACAAAAAATGTTTTGTTTTTTTTATAGTTTTTGGTACCACTAGATTTGTTTTTCAGAACCCTACAATATGTGATGAGAATTAGCCATCAAAACAAGCTTTTTCCCATCCAAAATTAGTAAACAAAATCAGGGTTTTAAACAAAGAGTGTTTTGTCCATAGCCTGTTTTTAGTTCAAACCATGCTTTGTCCACTAAGCCAATGGCAACGCTGCATTATTGACAATAATGACAACATTAACAATAATCGCTTACACTGGTACAAGGTTGTACTTTTTGACTCTCCAAGTGTTGAAAATGTTGTGGAAGAGAATGAAAATTGTGACTGTTTAGAAAATGAAAGATGTGAACTGCATATTTAAAAACTAGTGACTGTTAAGAAAATGAAAATATTCCCTGAAAATTATGAGTGTCATTAACATACAACATCTATTATGTAATTATAATTTTTATTTTGTGTTATTTTGAGCAAACAGTGACTTTTGTAAAATAAAACAGCCACTTCAAAAACGTGTTAATCAAATCACTCGTTTTTCGACAAGAAACTGCCCGTCGTTTTCGACTACTTCAACATCTACTTGACAAACGTTCCAACCTTTCAATTAATTACAAAAGACTCATTTACATAACAACAATTAGACCAATTTGAACATACGGAGTTGAGCTTTGGGGAACCACTAAACCATCCAATTCATCCCGTATCCAATCCTTACAATCCAAAATCCTTAGAAAAATCCTAAATGCTCCTTACTTCGTCACAAACAAACATCCACAAAGACCTTAATATACCTTACTTTTCTGACTTAGCTCAAACCAGATATCAATCCTTTCATAGCAAACTCGACAACCATTCAAATCCATTAGTATCACAACTTGCTTCTCATTCCATTCCAGATAATCCTCCGAGGCATCTGGAAAGAAGATGGCCTCGGGACCTTCTAATATAGTACTTCATTATATAGAACCTTCATAAGTGCAAACAATGGGTAGTTGCTTTAAAAACAAGTGACGTGTCATTTTGATCATTATCATCACATTTACTTGATGTATTAAATTTTATATTGTATACAGTTGTAAATTTCAATAAATACATAAAAAAAAAATTACTCGTTTTTATTTCATGTTTAATATTTTATTATGAAAAATATATTATCATTGGGCAAAAATTAAGGTAGGACTTAGTTAATTGATTAATAATCTTATGGGACTAAAAATTGCCCGTAATCTGATAATCATCCCTATATTGTATTTTGTGGACAATAAATGCTACTTCTTTATTTCTTAGGTTATTGTTTTGTTTTTTTTAGTAAGATTTGGCATGCTCTTTTAGCTTTCATATCGATTATGTGATAGTAATTGATTTTTACTGGTACAGAGAATCGAGAATCGATTTTTTTGGAACCAGTACCGGTACCGAGAATCGAAAATTTTTTATATTGATCGAGGCGGCACTGCTTCTTCTTCTTGTGATGTGTTCAGTATTAATGTTTGTTTTTTAATAATAAATAAATAATATAAACTTACCACTGACATATATTTAAGTTGCTCAGCGTAAGGTACCAAGATAGTTAACTCTCTCAGTGAGTACCCTTGCAATACGAGGTAGTTGGCTAGAGCTAAGAGAAAATCTCCTTCGTGCCTGTTTGAATAGGAGCGCTCTTCGTTCTTTTTCTAGAAAATAAGTTTAAAAACAACTATAATTTATAAGTTACGACATTCTTTTTTTTTTTCAGTATCCAATAAGTCACTTCCCGTTACCTATAAAATTCAATATAAATGACTAACAATTCATCAATCATCATTGTATTGATCCTCCTATACCATCATGCATACATCACGTAAATAAGAACAGTTAAATCTGTCTACAAGGCTACACTCACATTGGATCCATGTTATTCCGAAAACTAATTCACATACCGGCGCACAGTGGGGCCATTCGTTAATCTAGCGGTACAAAAGTCCAAAAATGAAGTTTGATTTTTTGATGCAGAAAGTGGTTGATCTAACAGGCTAAATGTTGGAAGACATGAGACGAAGTGAATCAGGCTGAGGAAAATGTCAATAAAGCAATTTAATAAATAACAAACTAATACCACTTTAATTCTGTACGATTTAAGAATTAAGTTAGTATTTTTTCAAGCTCTCGACAGTGAACATCGTAATAAGTTTTTTAATTTTTCTACATTTTACGATGAATTGCATTCATAATACTCACTATTAGTACATTTTATTTTTAATTTTACAACATTTTAGATACTCAGGCGGTACGTCAATTAAAAAGTCCACAAGTAAAAAAAACATATTCATGTTTTAATCTGGAACTTTTTAGGTAGGTGAAGGTAGGTCTTAAATTATGGTTCTGTGTGTTTGGGGACATTTAATTTTAGTGAATATATTGTATTTGGCTGCCCGTTTATCAGTAGCACCAAAAATTGTGTTTCAGGCGGAGTACTCTCAGTTGCGCGATTGGAATTGGCTGAAGCGTTACGGGCTGGAGGTTTCAGTTTTAATAATTCCCAGGAAGAAAAAAAAAAGCCAACACAAAGAGATAAAAAGATACAGGGAACATTTTCCTTACAAAATGCCTCGCACAGTAACCAATACCGACATAATGAATAATTTGTTTATTTCGTCTGATCATTTAATTACCTGATACGGACTACTACCAGAGAAAAATACTACTTTAGGTAATAGTGTTCCCAATTTGCTTGTAATATCAGACGCAGATACGAGTATGGTACCCTTACTTAGTGAACAGCATAGTGATGATAGTGATAACCTCGATCAAATATGACAAATCATTATAGACTATAATTTTCTTTTCAGTTTAAAACAATATAATGTGTTCTAGTTCTGCTCGTTTTAAGATAGAAATTAAGTATTTAAGTGTTAAAGCTTATAGTTTGATAACACATTGTCCTGATTTATATATATTATTAATTCTATTTATTATTACTGAACAAAACTTCAGAGAAATTGTTAGTTGTTACAGAGGTGTTTTTCCAGTCATAATACCAGGTATGCAAGTTTAAAATGTCGTTTTAATTCCAATAGAATGCGCTCTTAGCCTATTGAAGGATTTGCTTATCTCTAAACGCTATTTTGTTTGTTAGTCATTTGTTTACAAAAGTCAGTTGTTTTTAAGTCGTTTACGTGGACGTATCATACCTTTCTTTGGTGTTAAAAATGTCTAATTTTAAGCCAAATAAAGAGCATTTGCGGCATGTCATAATTTTCTTATTTAATCAAAAGAAAAAGGCATCTGAATGTCATCGAATTCTTGTTGAGACTTATGGCGATGTTGCTCCAACCGTCAGGACATGTGAACGTTGGTTTCAAAGTTTCAAACGTGGTGATTTTGATGTTACTGATCAAAAACGAGAAAATCGACCAAAAAAGTTTGAGGACTTCGAATTGCAATCTTTATTAGACGAAGACAATACCCAAACCCAACAAATGATGGCAGAACAGTTGAATGTCACTAGGCAAGCCATTTCCGATCGTCTGAGAGCTATGGGAAAGATTCAAAAGGTTGGAAAATGGGTTCCACATGAATTGGACGAACGACAGATGGAAAAACGAAAAACTGTGTGCGAAATGCTGCTTTTACGCCACGAAAGAAAGGGTTTTTTGCATCGAGTTGTAACTGGCGATGAAAAATGGATTTATTTTCAGAATCCCAAACGAAAAAAATCATGGGTAACGCCAGGACAACCATCCACATCGAGTGCAAGACCGGATCGTTTTGGGAAGAAGACAATGCTGTGTGTGTGGTGGGATCAGAAGGGAGTAGTCTACTACGAGCTTCTCAAACCCGGCGAAACAGTCAATACCGAGCGCTACCGACAACAAATGATCAATTTGAGTCACGCATTGATCGAAAAACGCCCAGGATGGGCTCACAGGCACGCCAAAGTCATTCTTCAGCATGATAACGCTCCTGCACATTCAGCCAGATTGACTAAGGAAACGATTTCTTCGCTTGGTTGGGAACTCCTACCCCACCCGCCGTATTCACCTGACCTGGCGCCTTCTGATTATCACCTCTTCTCATCGATGGGACACTCATTGGTGGAGCAACACTTCAACAATTTCGAAAACGTACGAAAATGGCTCGATGAATGGATTTCAAATAAAGATGAAGCATTCTTTTGGAATGGTATCCATATATTGCCCGAGAGAAGGACAAAATGTGTAGAAAGCGAGGGTCAGTACTTTGAATAAAATATATTATACTTTTTTTTAAATTACTGTGTATATATTTTAAGAAATAAACGACATTTTAAACTTGCATACCTGGTATTGACATTATCATCATAAAGTAGGTATATTCATTTTTTTAAAATTCAATTTATATAATCATCGATAAATCAATAAATGGTTTTATGAAGTTTTTTTTTTTTTTCTTAATAAAACAAGTAACAAATAAAATTTAAAATGTTTTATCAACCTTTCAATAACCTTGTTTTAATCATTTCAAGTTCTTCTGGATGATAAAAAAAAATAATTAATTATCGATACGATCGCTTTCAGACTTTTGCCCCGCTAGATTCACGAATGGCCCCACTGTGCGGCGGATGGTCGAAAACTAGTGCTTACATTGGTTCGGGTTAAGCTGGCCGTCCAGAGACAATTTTTAATCATTTCAATTGAGTCGGCGCTGTTCTATGGAAATACGACCGCAAATAGCATCAAAATTAATAATTACTGCTAATGTTAATAGTAATTATTATGGTAATTATAATTAATTACTATATTTATTCCTGTTTTTTTTTTTGTGGTACACGCCATCAGAAAATAAATATAAATATTCATCAAGCATACGAAAAACAAATTGTTATAAAAAATTAACATATATTCTTTTATGTTACAATATAAAATATATTTAACATATATAATAGCTGTTTCATGTCAATATTAAGGAATAATTTAACTAATATATAACATATATAATTTTAATTAATTGATGATTTTAACGGTAATTGTTCGGATCGGCGAAACCAACCCCTACACGCGCCGAGGATACCTTTTATCGATTCTAACCTTGTTCCGATTTATTTCGATGTTCTAGTCGCTACTTTTAAAGGGGAAAGGTTATTCTCCAACATTTACTGAGAAACTCTAAATCCCTGTTCAAAGTAATGTTAACTTCTAATATTAAAATGAGAAATAAGGAACTAATGAAGTGGAAATAAGAAAATATCGAAATATAAGACACTAAATCAATTTTGAATTAATATTAATTTAATCAACAATTAATATACTACTGAACCACCAGTAAAGTTAATTCCCGATGAACTTTCTGTCAGAGAAGTGAAAATAACAAATTATAAATATAAAAAAGACAGAATCCTTTATTATTTATTTGGCATAACTCCTATTTACTTAACATTTGTAGCTACATGTTTCGGAGGTAATGTTTCATCATCAGGCTCCTATTTTTTTTTTTTAAACACATTAATCTATAACATTATACAGATACTTCTACAATTATATAGTAATGTGTCAGTTACCTCTTAATCTGTGATTATTTTCACATTGTCAATTCTCCATGTTATAAGCCATCATGTAATATAAGACAGAATCCTAGTTAAAAGTGATGATGTTAATTTCTGCTATATTTTCTCAAGGGAAGTGTAAATAAGAAAACATGAAACCTGTGATGTACTTTCTCACATTTATTTATAAACTGATATAGGAAAAAATGAATTGATAAAACACTTAATCCTCGTGTTGTTAACTTCTGTTTCACCTATTTACATTTAAGAAGTCTAAATATCAATATAACATACTAAACAACACAATCCAAGTTGAAACTGTAGAAGTGATTGTTTACATGTGAGGTTATAGGAATGAACTATCGAAAAATGTAAACATGAAGTGAAGCGTAAGGATCGAACTGGTCGGTATAGCGCGGGTCAACCCAGTTTGGTGGTGTCGCCGATACGAACAATTACCATTTTAACTTATAAATTTAAGTAATTGAAGGTCTTTTGTTTATCGAAAAAAATTTTGAATTGAAGCATGCAATTCGGCATTATTTTTTTAATGATATTTTCACGCATAATAGTAATTTTAACCTGGTTAAAATTGTATTCATTAGGTGTTTGAAGATTGCGTATAATCGAAACTCGAAATCCAATTATTAATTTTAATTTCATCGGGTTAGTTTTTAATATCTATAAATTATCAATGCATAAAAGTTAAATTAAATTAAATTTTGATTATTTTAAATTTAATTATTGCTAAATCTTCTTGTAACCAAAAATGTAGGTAAATATTTAGTATAATTAGTAATTTTAGTGGTTAGTGATCTCAAACAAAAAATGGCTTTTCCTTTTATATAATAGTACAGGCTATTAGCAGTAGTAATTATTATGATAATAATAATTTATTACGTTAGTCTTTTTTTTTTTTTTTTTTTTTTTTTTTTTTTTTTTTTTTTTTTTTTTTTTTTTTTTTTTTTTTTTTTTTTTTTTTTTTTTTTTTTTTTTTTGTAGTTACACGGGACTAGTAAATAAATGTAAATATTCATTATGTAAAAAAGAATGGTAACGGTTCGGATCGGCGACACAACCAAACTAGGTTGATCCGCGCTACACCACCGACCAGTTCGATCCTTACGCTTCACTTCATGTTTACATTTTTCGATAGTTTATTCCTATAACCTCACATGTAAACAATCACTACTACAGTTTCAACTTGGATTGTGTTGTTTAGTTTGTTATATTGATATTTAGACTTCTTAAATGTAAATAAGTGAAACAGAAGTTCACAAATGAGTTTCATAAAGGATTAAGTGTTTTATGAATTCATGTTTTCTTATTTCATCTAATCTTATGTGTAAAAGTGTTATAAAACTTAAGAAGATTAATTTGTACATGGATTTGTTGTTTTACATATTTATATTTGTTCTATCAATTTAAGTTACAACTTGTAAAACTTGTAAAAGTGTTATGAAACTTAACAAGATTTATTTGTACATGGATTTGGTGTTTTATATATTTGTATTTGTTGTTTCAATTTCAGTGATAAAATTTCAGTATACATATTTTCTGAATGGATTCTTTGTCATCCATATTACTTTTTGTGCTAAAGTGAGACAGATTGTATAATTAATTCAATAAAACATATCAGTTTATAAATAAATGTGAGAAAGTATATCACAGGTTTTTTATGTTTTCTTATTTCCACTTCCCATGAGAAAATATAGCAGAAATTAACATCATCACTTTCAACTAGGATTCTGTCTTATATTATATAATGGCTTATAACATGGAGAATTGACAATGTGAAAATAATCACAGATTAAGAGGTAAATGACACATTACTATATAATTGTAGAACTATTGGTATAATGTTATAGATTAATGTGTTTTTAAAAAAAAAATAGAAGCCTGATGATGGAACATTATCTCCGAAACATGTAGCTACAAATGTTAAATAAATAGGAGTTATGCCAAATAAATACTTAAGGATTCTGTCTTTTTTTATATTTGTAATTTGTTATTTTCACTTCTCTGACAGAATGTTCATCAGGAATTAACTTTACTGGTGGTTCAGTAGTATATTAATTGTTGATTAAATTAATATTAATTCAAAATTGATTTAGTGTCTTATATTTCGTTATTTCCACTTTAATATTTCCTTATTTCTCATTTTAATATTAGAAGGTAAACAGAAGTTAATATTACTTTGAACAGGGATTTAGAGTTTCTCAGTAATGTAGGAGAACAACCTTTCCCCTCTAAAAGCAGCGACTAGAACATCGAAATAAATCGGAACAAGGTAAGAATCGATAAAAGGTATTCTGAGCGGGTTTAGGAGTTGGTGTCGCCGATCCGAACCGTTACCAAAAGGAATAATTATAACACTTATTACTTATGACCTTTTTATCAGGTGATATCCATAATAGGTTTATTGATAACAGCTAATATTCCCCAGACAAGGCTAATTCCTTACTAGATCAATTAATATACCATTGTCCATTGCCATTTAAACGCCCTGACGGCCGAAAAATGGAATAAAACCAAACAGGTTTGGTTCTGAAATGGGAGACGGTCGCTGACAGACTGAGGATTAAGAGACGGTCGTAGCCTGACTGGAGATTATCGGGCCCAATGTAGGGCACTTCCTATATAAAGCTCGTGTTTGTTTCCATTCCCTCTGCTGGACAGCGAATTAGGAGTTCTCGGAATGACTGGGACGGTCGGGACATGGATCCAATGTAGGTGTAGCCTAAAACGGAATCTGTATAAAGAGGAATCCCGTCAAAACGGAAACATTACCTAGGAAGGGATCGAATTTGTACCATAAATCACTCTGTTTAATCCGGAAACGGAATGCTTTTCTCGGTACGGAAAGTTAAAAAAATAAAATAAAATAGCCACGTTAATCCAGAAAGGACAGTGTTCGGAGAATCATTTCTGTTGACTTAAATTCTACGCACTTACGAGCGTTTGTAGCTTAAATGTCGTGGGAGTGAATTTTTGAAGTGTTGGCATCACAGTTAACCCCCGACCGATTTTCCACCTCTTTTCTATTTAGTCCATTTTTTGTTCTCAAACAGTAAACTTGTGCGATACGTGCGAAGCTACTCTATGTACGGTTTAACAGTTTCTTTGATCAAATCCAAATTAAATGAAAGCCTGAAGTAGGGTGTTGAGTGCGTTTTCTGTAATCCAAGGTTTTTCTTCGGAAACATATTCAGGGTAGTTAGGAAGTCAACATACTAAAAGTCCTGGAGTTTTCGGGCCTGGAAACTGGAAGAGGGAGGGCGCGGAGCGCGGAAGGTCCCTTTTTTTGGTTTTGCACTCAAATCTCGAAAACGGTGCGTCGTATGCAAAATATAACTATTTACTAAATTAAAGTTAGTTAAATTGCCTACAACTTTTATATTATACACATTTTTCATATCCTATACCGCTTCCGAGTTATACGCTTGGCAAATGTGAAGGACGTTTAGTATGTTTTACCAAGAAAAGTTAAAATCTATGTAACTTTTGAAAGGTCGAAGATAAATTGGCATATATATGTGTATTGTAAAGAAAATTTAATTTTCTACAATATTATTTATGAAAATTTTTGTCGTAGGATAAACATTTTAGAAGATATGGGGGAAAGTTTAACAGAAAACGTGAGGTGAAATTTTTTTTTCTAGAAAATGTTAACATTTTCCAAGCGTATATCTCGGAAACTGTACAGAACATGAAAAATGTGTATATAATAAAACTTTTAGAAAATTTAATAAACATTAATTTAGTAAATAGTTATGTTTTTCATACGACGCACCGTTTTCGATATATGAGCGCAAAACCATAAAAAGGGACTTTTCGTGCCCCCTACTACTTCCCAGGCCCGAAAATTCCAGGACTTTCAGTGTGTTTACTTTTTAACTACCCTGAACACATTTCCGAAGAAAAACCTTGGGTTACAGAAAACGAACTCTATAATCCTTTATCGACTGGACTATTAAAGCATCCTGTGGATGACTTGATAGCTTCAGAAAACGGTACAGTATAGTATTAAATAAAAGTTTTGAAGAATTAAAAGACCTAGATACTCTTAAGGTGAATACAGACTACTCTGACGTGACGTGGGCCCACGTCATAATGCGTGGGATATAAAATCTAACACAGGGTTTTGGGCGGTTACGTTCATATTGAGCTGACGTGACGTGGGATCACGTGGGATGAGGCAATCTGACGCCACACGCCATCTGACGCGTGGGAAGAATATCAAAAGTTTTAGATTTTCGTCAGATGTGGGAAGGCGTCAGAAGAGTCAGGTGGCTTCCCATGTGGAATAGTGTGATGTTTCGCCTTTATAAATTTGTTTGTACGTAGGTATGTAGCTTGAATATCAGATAATCGGTAATCCCTGCACCCCCAAATTAAGAAATATATTTAGTGATCCTTCACCCATATAAAATTGTTTGTAAGTAGGTATGTAAATTGAGGATCAAATTTTACGAAAATCGTTTGAATTTTAATCCCCCCCTCTCCCACTTCCATTAGAAAATAAAAATAAAAATCAATAAAGTGATGTTTCACGCTTATAAAATTATTGGTATGTAGGTATGTAACTTGAGTACGAAATTTTTCGAAAATCAGTTGAATTCTGACCGCTCTTCCGGCTCCCCCCTCCAAAAAATAAAATAAATCAATACAGTGGTGTTTCACACTTATAAAATTATTTGTATATAGGTATGTAACTTTAATATCAATTTTTTCGAAAATCAGTTGAATTCCTCCTCCCCCCTATCGCCACCATCGGAAAAAAAAAAAAAAAAAAAAAAAATTGTTTTACCCTTATAGAATTATCGGTATGTAACTTTAATATCAAATTAAACGGGTATAGAGATGAAGTTTACATATCAAGTCGACACGCTTTCCGGACGGAAAGCGCGGCCTCACATTTTGGCTCCACAAGTTTGACCTACACGCTTTCCTGTTTGAGGCTCTTTCCGTACGGAAAGCGTCTATGTGTAAAGGCACCTATTGATAGGAAAAAGTATCAATCAATATCAAATACTAGCTGAAAGTACCCCGCTCCGCTACGGTTTAATATCATTAGGATGAAGACAACTTTAATTAATAAAAGTTAAGCTTAACGTTGATAATTATTATTACTTAAATAAACCTGAACAATTCCATTCTTAGAATAATTTCAATAAGTAAATTTGACAATTTGCAAAAGTTAATTTTATATTATTTTGATAGCCCTCCAGTGAAGCTTCGAGGCAGCACTACCATCTTACCCAGCTCTGATACCAGACCATCAGCTTTTCTTATGGCATACTTTAAGTGAATATAGTCTCCACTTCTCAACTTTTTTGAAGAAAGTTTAGTCTTTCTGTTTCTATTTTTGCGTACATATCAAGCATAAATTGGTTGAGGAGATTACGAAATTAAAGTAAATAATGTTCTTCACCTCCTCGCTCCACTAACATTTAGGCGTAAAAATCAGCTGCAGACACAGTTTTCTTAAGTGATGTATTGGAGTTTAGGTCACGCTGAGGGATGTTAATGCTGTACCTTTCTTCTCCATGGTAGAACATGATACGATACTAAAGAGAATCATACACTTGGTAGAACTATTGATTCTTATCAGTTTTTTGTCCCTACATCGAACTTGCCTTACATGTCATTACCAGAGAACATAAGTCTTTTAACCTCCTCTTTAATATGTCTTTTAATAGCTTCTCGTCACGAAACAACTCAAACTTGTAAGTTGTAAGTAACCTCTGCAGCTACAATGAGCTCACAGAAAGCAACAATATTATAAGGTTTCGACATCGATCGTATTTTTGTTTGTTTACAACTATAAGGGACTTAAACGGTGGTCAAAGTTTGCGGCTTAAAGATCTAACCTATTTTTTAACTTAACTTATCTCCAAATACCAGTCTAGAAAGATATTATCCCATTTGTAGTCAAAGAAAGCAACAAACTAAGGTGACAAATGAAGAGCGGAAAGACCAAACTAAAGCAAAAAATTCAATAGACTCATAGCAACAATTAAAAAATAATAGTATCTTTTCAAGGCAAGACAACGGCTCTATCAGGATTTGCTCAATAAATGTACGGACAATGTTGGGGGAGGAAAGGTTAGAGGAGTTCAAATATGCCATTAATTCGATCAAATGGGATATAATAGGTATGGCAGAAATAAGAAGGAAAAATTATCAAATAATAGAACAAAAATGCGGAACCATTCTTATGCACACAAGCTCACATAAAGGTCAGTATGGTGTAGGATTTATTGTGGCAAATAAATTCAAAAAAGATATATTAGATTTTAAAGAAATAAATAATAGAATAGCAGTTCTAGTTCTGAAAATCACTGAAAATAAAACGCTATCAATCATCCAACTACATGCACCTACTATGTCTGCTCCTGAGGCAGAAAAGGACAATTTTTACTTGGAGCTCGAAAGAAGGCTGTCGGCTTTGAAAAGGAAAAATAACTGCATTATTGTAATGGGAGACTTCAACGGACGTGTGGAGAAAGAGTAGTAGGAGAAGAAGGCATAATGGGGAAAGATACATTTGGAAAGAGGAATGAAGGAGGAACCAGAATAGTCAACTTAGCATTCAACCAGCGTCTTCATATTGGGAACACCTATTTTACAAAAAAGCCACGCAACAAATGGACATGGATGTCACCAAAAGGGCAGAAATATGAGATAGACTATTTTCTTATAAACCAAATTGCGTTAGTGAAAAATATTGAAGTTATTAAGAATTTAAATTTCATTTCAGATCACAGAATGATTAGAGGAGAAATATATTTAAATAAATTTAAAGAAAGGCGACCATTCAAATATGTTAAAAGAGAAATTAAAATACAAAACAAAGAGACAGTGGAAATATTTAGGGAAGAACTTACTAAGAAGATCAAAGAATTAAAGGAAGAAGAAACATATCAAACTCTCAGGACACAAGAAAAATACAACCGACTGACAGCAACTATCAAGGAATGTGCCTCCAATCCGCCAACGCCATCAACAAAAACAAGATTGAATAAGCTCTCATCGAGCACAGTAGATCTCTTCAGACTAAGGCGGGCTATAAAAAATGATGTATTACAAGGAAAAAAGGATACAACTGCAATAACCGAAATCAATAGACAACTAAAGAAGAATATAAAAGAAGACCTAGACAATTACAGGAAAAACATAGTACTCAATATAATGTCGAAAAAACAAATCCATTAAGCAACTTAAAAAAGATCTTTCACCTGGTAAGCTTTGGATAGGTAACCTTGAAAACCTGATCACAACAAGAGTTGATATACTAAAGGAAGCAACAGAATTCTTTACGGCTCTATATAAAACAGACGGAAATGACGCTGAAGATATTACTCTATATTTAGAAGAGGATGATAAAGCACTGCCACCAATAATGATAGAGGAAGTAGTAAAAGCAGTAAATAATTTAAAGAATGATAAAAGCCCAGGACCTGATGGTGTGAAGAATGAGTTGCTGCGAGAAGGTGGGGAGCTATTGGCGAAAGAATTGTCAGAACTATTCAATTTAATTATAGAGAGAAAAGAAATACCAGAACAATGGAAATTGGCAAAAATTGCTATCTTGTTTAAAAAAGGCAATAGAAAACGGATGGATAACTATCGACCGATCTCACTTTGTTCCACAATATCAAAATTATTTTCGACTATACTAAAAGAGCGCCTAACAAAACAGATTATGGAGAATATAGCTATCGAACAGGCTGGATTTCGGAAGGGGTTTTCAGTAATGGACCATATTCAGACAGTAAATCAAATTATAGAAAAATCTAAAGAATATAATTTCCCTTTGTACCTCTGTTTTCTTGACTTCAGAAAAGCGTTCGACTCTACCTATCACGCAAGCATATCCAAAGCCCTCAAAACTATAGGAATACAGAACAGATATATACAAATTATAGACCAGCTATATAAAGGTATGTCGGCATACATTGAAATGGAAAGAAAAGGAAATGTTTTCCCTGTGGAAAAAGGTGTGAGACAAGGCGATCCACTCTCTCCAATTCTCTTCATTTTAGTCCTGGAGTTGGTTTTCTGGAATCTGGACTGGGGAAGAAAAGGAGTAAGAATCGATGGAAGGTGGCTGAACAACCTACGCTTTGCAGATGACATTGTGCTCTTCGCAACAAGTAGAGAGGAAATGGTTTCTATGTTGAATGAACTAGTACCAGAATGTAAAAAAGTAGGTCTAGTCCCAAACTATGATAAGACTAAATTAATGACAAATAGTGAAGAAATAGAAATAAGAATGGGCAATGATAACATAGAATACACTAACGAGCACATCTATCTCGGGCAACTTGTATCCTTCACCGATAGAACAAATAAAGAGATCCAAAGAAGAATTTCACAGAGTTGGAAAAAATACTGGTCCCTAAGGAGTATTATGAAAACCAATGTTGACATGGTATTCAAAAAACAAACTTTTGAAATATGTATATTTCCAGTTCTCTCCTATGGAAGCCAAACATGGTCTCTCACAAAGTTTCAAGAAAATAAAGTAAGAGTCTGGCAAAATGCAATAGAGAGAAGTATGACAAATATCAAAAGAAAGGATAGGATCAAGTGCATTGATATTCAGAAGAAAACAGGGCTCAAAGACTCTTCCATGCTTATAAAAAAATTAAAATGGAAATGGGCTGGACATGTGTTGAGATCTACTGACGACAGGTGGTCATATACTGTAACCGAGTGGACACCATATGACAATAGTAGGAACAGAGGAAGGCAATTGAAGAGATGGAGCGACTCCTTCAAAAAAGAGGCTGGCCCAACATGGTGGAGAACAGCAAAGAATAAAAATTTATGGTGGGAAAAGTGGAATCAGATTTCGAACCCCGCTTCCCAGTAGGACTGGTCACCTTGGGAAGTGTAAGACCATTACTCCTCTTAAAAAGAGGAAGGCTAGTGCAAGGAAGATAAATGTGTATTTATTTATTGTTTAATTGTATATATTATTTAGTTGCACAATAAAAGCTATTTTCATTTCATTTCATTTCATTTCATATCCAAATACCATATGATAATTAATCTTTTATTATTCACCCAATAAAAATTGAAATTGCATTTTTCGCAAATTAGCGGCGATCCAGGCCGATTTTTTTAAATTCCTTTCTTAGCGAGCACCTACGGCCCTAGGGGAATCTACATATCGAATTTCATTCCAATTCGTTAGGTGGTTTCTGAGATTTCGTGTTAAGTGAGTGAGTGGTATTCGACAAATATATAATAGATAACCAGACATGATTATAACAGATCTAAATTAGGTTATAGTTTTTGTCATTCTGTAATAGCATTTAAACCGCTTTTCATCTTCTATTAATTGAGGCATTAAATTTTGGAACTCCCCGAATTCGTCTCGCCCCATGTTGATAGGATGGACCCATTGTCGAGACGAGTTAATGGATGCAAAGCAGACATTTCTTCTTCTTCTTCCAGCATGTCAAAAACACGGAATAAAGTCATGGTTGGAGGTTCAATAAAAACTGTCGGGAAACGCAATGGGCACGAAGTAGTTGCTATACGTCAGGCCAATGTGAACACCGCTTTATACCTGACGTGGTCCCACGATGCCTGACAAGACGTGGGAACACGTAACGTCAGAGTAGTCTGTTTTTAGCTTTAGAGTCCCAGAATGATTCAAAAAATCAAGGCTCAAGAATGTTATAAGCAAAAGAAATATATTGAATGGCTATTAAATCGTTTTTTTTTTTTGTTGTTTTTTTTAAAGGTTACCTAATAAATACCTATTAATGAAAAAACGGAATCTGTTTAAAATGGAAACCTGTCAAACCGGCACAATATGCCCGGACCAAAAGCATTCCGTTTTAGACATATTTTACTGTATTTGTTTATATAGTATAGTTTAAGGTTAAGAGAGATTTATTCATACTTGATTTTCAGCGACTTCGTGATCAATGAAAAACAAATTCCTTCCGACCCCTCTCACTTTTGGTATGTTCTGAACAAGAGGATGGTTGTTGATGGTTTGGTAGAACGTTGGAGCGAGAAGGGAAGATATTTCAGGCCTCATTCTGTGCTGTTCCTTCAGAGTGCAGCACTTCACACCGCACCTCATCATCCTTTCGAACAGTGACACGTCCAAATCATAATTTTCTAAGTTTTTGTTTGAGATAGTTGGCTTCAGTTGCTTGTGATCACCTTTAATAAATATGTTCAGTCAATAATTGACGTATTTACAATTACAAAACATGCTGGTCTAAAGTCTAAAGTCCTCTACATGATTAACATAGTTTTATAATAATATATAATAATTATAATTAATATAATAACTAGCATACATCAATGATGTCTATATATACCAGGTCCTCCAAAAAGTCCTGTCGTTTTTTTCAAGTTGGCTATAAAAAGTCAGCTGTGAAGTATGAAAACATTTTATTCATCGAAATATGAACCATTACATTCAGTTGTTTTCTCCCAACGCGATGCCAGGTCCCAAATTTCTTTTTAAGAAAAATCTTTTGTTTTATTACGGAAAAAGTTGTCCATATCTAAGCTCTGACGATTGCTAAAAATTATTTTTCTTAGACTATTACCTAAAGCCCGGAAAAGATGGTAATCTGTTGGTGAAAGATCAGGAGAATAAGGTGGATGAGGCGAAAAACGGATCAATGTTTAATCGAGACAATAAAGAAGAAGTCGTTGTTAGCCGGAAGCAGTTTATTGGCACCCGATAGCTGGTGTGCTGCCCATTTATCCAACTTTTTGACTTTACCCATTTCTTTTAGGTAGTTTCAAGCTGTAGATTCGGAAATGTTGAGCTGGGATTAGGCAGAAAGGAATTTAAATGGTGTTCGCGCCAATCGGCGCTTTTGTGAGGGGGGAGGAAGGAGAAATGTGTAGTATATCGTTCATAGACGCACTCTATAAAATTTCCTCGGTAACTAGCCCTTATCTGCGTTAATCCCTTCAGGAACAATCGTTACTCTGTCGCTGCCTGCTCCCCTGTACGCAAGCATATCTATGTCCAAGGCCCTTTGGTCTTCCTTCGTTTTTATGACCAAGGCTAAGATAGCCTTCCAAAAACTCTTTTCTTTTCTCAAAGTATTTTTTGTTTTCTGTGTTATTAATAAAGACTTAATATCCCCTATTAATGAGTGGTGATTCAAGAAGAGGATATCCTGCCCAAGTATTTCAGCCTGCGAGAGTCTTTCGTTCGCCCGCGATTCTTTTGGAGGCCTCCGAAGGAACGCGGAAGTACATCGGCCGCTTCAACCAGGTGAGTAGCTTATACTGTAATATTTGGTTCAGATATCTTCTGATTAAGATCTCCCCAAAGGTGCGAACACTCATTTTTATAGTTTTCAATACAGTCCATTTTCCAAAGGTCGATGCGAGTTTGCGGAGTCGCATCGAAAAATATCTCGATCTTTCACTAAACACATGGAGTTAAAACAAATATATAAAATATTGTATTAAAAAACGACAAGACTATTGGAGGACCTGGTATACATAGGAGTTCAATGGTTTTGGGAGATTTGTGTTTAGAGTATGTGTTTAGTTCTTTTTTGCGTGTATCTTGTTTTTGGGAATTTTTGTCATAGTTACCAATTTCCTTAGAAATTTTCTGAATTCTTTTTTTTTTTGTTTGTTGGAACTCATGCTGTTTTAGAGGGAGTAAGTTTAGGTCGTATGGTTGATATTTTAGTATAACGAGGGTAATCATTGATGATCCTCATGCAAATGTTCTGAACCCTTTCCAATTTATTATAGTTAGTGGAGCAAGTTGAGCTCCACACTGGTGAACCATATGTGATTTGTGCACGGATAACTGTTTTATATAGAACTAGCATACCGTCCGTGAAGTCTTTTGTATGAAGTCTGGATTTGATCTTGTACCATGGGTATGTTTAAGTCTGTGTGTAAAGGTTTGTTATTGATAAAGACCGGATTTTCGTGCAATTGCATCTTTTTTTTACAAACTCCAAATTCATTAAAACTTGGATAGAAATTCGAATCATGAAAACTACGTTATTTCTATACTAGTTTTATATTGCACGAAATTGCATGTTTTGACGTTAATGCACGAATTTGCACGTTTTAAGGTTTTCCTGCATGAAATTGCACGTTTTAAGGTTTTATTTTTGAATTTGTCTGTTAAAAAAAAAAAAAAAAAAAAAAATCAGTCAACAAAGCGGATAAAATATAAATAAACACTATACGTTTTATAAAACAAGTGAAATAAAACAAACCATTTTTTTTAAACCGGTTTTAATATTTTTTGATAGGAGTTTTCAACTCTCGAGTCCCCCATTTTCTGGGAATTTTTATGTTTTTCAACATCCCACCCCTCCCTATATCCGGTAGCCGTGTTTGTGTTTCTCAGTTCTTTATACTCGTATTTAGCCCTTAGTTCTTTAGATGCTGCCCTTTTTTATTCCTAAAATTTGGATAGGTATGCAGAGCTAATAGAACATTTGAAGAAGAAGATGCTCTTGTTTTCACCAAATTAAAAAACATTGTAAAAACAATTCAGTTAAGTCCGCATTGGCATTCATATGGTCCCATTTTGGCCCAATACCCGTTGCAATAAAGAGTTTATAGGCCAAAAATCTATCGTTAGATGAACAAATTAGTATCGTATTAAGTGTTGAAGAGACACTCAAAAAAGTAAATAACGACAAAGGGAAATTAATTTATGAAAAATTTCAAACTGTATTTGAAAAAAATCTTGGATTTAAAATTTTACAAACATTTAACGACGTTTTAAATGGCAAACGACCAGATGTAGATGTAGCACCAAACATTTTAAGTTCCTATAAAAAATGCCCACTCACCAGTATTGATGTAGAAAGAGCTTTTTCTCTTTTAAAACATATCCTCGATGACAGTAAAATATGATAATTTGTATAATTTTGAAAATAATGTATAATTTGACAGAAAAAAATTTAGAAATGTATAGTGTAGTAAATTGTAACGAAAAAAATTGATTTCTTTATTTTGTTTATGTCTTGTTGAATTGTTTATATCGTCTAAATAATTGATTCTTGTCCTAGAAAATGTTCCTGCTGTTTTCGTATTTTATAATTTAAAAGATAGATTTAAAATATATTCTTTTAAAACATAATATTATGTATCTACTTGATGGTAATAAATAGAATTTTGCATTATGTTTTGTTTTACAATGGCATATAATTATTGTTGCTAAGAGTGTTTTTTATTTAAATATTTCAATACAAAATATAGTCTAAATAAAGGAAAATTATTAATTTCATTATATTCAATATTTTACTTTATTTTATGTCTACTTGGGTGCTAATAAAAAATAAAAACCAAAATCTTTTTATTTAGTACACCTTTTTACGCGTTTTGATTTTTTTTATTGCACGTTTTTGCACGTTTTGATTTTTTTTATTGCACGTTTTGAAGTTTTTGTTGCACGTTTCTATGGTTTATACTGCACGAAAATCCGGTCTTTAGTTATTGACATACCAGGGGGATTGTGTAACGAGTCTTAAAGTTTTTGACTGGAAAGTCTGTATTTTTTGGGTGTGTGTTTTTTTAGATGATCCGTAAATTTGTGAGGCGTACGTCAATAGAGGTTTTAATAAGTAAGTATATGTACTTAGTCTTTGCTTCATTTTCAATTTAGATCGTTTATGTAGAAATGGATATAAAAGTCTTTTGTTAAGGCGTAAGCGTTTCTGTTTGACATGTGGGCCATTCTTCTGTCAAGCATTAGGCCTAAGTATTGAACAGTGTCAGTCTGTTTAATTGGAACATTTTAATTTATTTAAAATTATTAGTTTTAATTCCACCCTAAACCAATCAGGTTCGAATCTGGAATCTTTTATTTGTCATAGTTGCTACGGTAACCATATTTTTATCAAGTGCGTTACTAATGAGCCTGACCCCGCCCGGGGTATTATAACCCGGGGGAGGTTATAATATCTGTACCTGATAAACATATTAATTAATTTCTATTGAAATAGTAGTTTAATACCAACCTATGAGAATGAGGTGCTTACATCCTTCAGATAACGCTGGAATCATATGTCCTTCAAGAACTTCATTTGCGTTTTCAACAATAACTAAAAAAAATATATTTTAAATAAATAAATATATTTTTACAAACGTAGCTAAAAGTAAAATACACTTATATAACAAAATAAGTAATTCACTTTATTTGTTATGGCTGACTGACTTATATTTCTTTAATGGCCCACAAAAGGAATCTAAATGGTTTATTTCTTAGTTTAAAAAAATTTAAAAGTAAAACCACTTTTTCAAAAATTTCCACTATACTCAATATGATTCTCGTATTTGTAAAAAAAAAGTCCCTTATATGCGGACGATATTGTCCTAATTGCAGATTCGAAAGAAATGCAACAGGCAGTGATGGGATGGGAGGGGGAGCTACTATGGAAGGGAAAGTCCATCAACAATTCAAAAAGTAAGATCCTAAGTCTCTCACGGAATGATGAAGAAAACGTTGAGATGTAGTGAATGAGTATAACTACTTGGTAACCATAATAAATAGATCTGGCAGGATTGACCAAGAAATAGCCAATAGGATTTCAAAAGCGAACCAGGTCTACTACCAGATCAATAATAGCGTTATTGGTCACCGTGAAGTAGGGAAAAATGTCAAAATGCATATATACAATATACCTTCTGATCCTAACATACGTTGGCGAGAGCTGGATAATGCTTGATAAGCATGTCAGCCATATCACTGCTGCTGAGATGAGGTTCCTACGCAGAGCAGATGGAAAAACTAAGCAAGACTATATTATGAACGAAAGGATCAGAGAACGGTTAGAGGTGCTTCCATTAAAGGAAAAACAGACAACGTAAATGGTTTGGACATGTCTTTCGGATGGAAGAAGTGGGAGGACACTGAAAGACCACGGAAGCAAGAAACGATAACATTACAAAAACGAAAAAAAAATTGTATTTATTTATTTATTTAAATATTTTATTAAGAGTTATTCGATGTAAAATACCTTTTTCCTGAAGAAATTTTATCGCTTTTTCTTTTGTATTTTTTCAACGAATTAAATCGAACAAAGACATGTCGTGTATAATAATACAAAAAATGATATAAAGGAATCATGGAGTTATAGTACTATGGAGAGGCCCTTCCCGTATGTTGTTCCGTGAGGGGCGAGACCAAAACACTAACCGGCCACGCCCACTATGCCCAACTGGCGGCTTGCATTCCATTGGGCTAGGGCAATTGAAAAGGTTCGTAATAAATAAAATAAGTAAATCAATAAAGTAAAATATATCACTAAGACCGTTGAATCCGAATCTGAAGTTTGCTACCACGGTAAGTAATTTTAGATCAGACAAATATTTTTGTAGTTATAATGAAAAATGTACTAAAAACTTGTATTTCACAAAAGTATCTAAAATTACTTTTTTTCATCTAAAAGCTTGTTAAACCTTTTCCTGGCAAAAACATAAATATTGGGATTTTTTTGAAAATCACTTGAAAACACCGAAGTTTGGCCTTCACACATACTGAAACGATTATCCAATACGGCCAAAACTAGTTTTAATTACTTTTATAGTCATTTATAATAAATGGGAACTGTAGTTCCCCTTGCCAGGTTACCGTAATGTTGCTCTTGCAACAAAAGGGGAACTGTGGTTCCCCTTGCCAGGTAGCCGTATAGGAACATTGGGAAGGTTAAACAATTAAAAATAATAATTTATATATTATATTAAAAATAAATATATCTTGTTTCCCGAGATTTTGTTACCCTACTTCTAGGAAATCACAGCACATTTAAAAAAAAAATCAGTCTTTCAAAATCACATTAGTTGTTATCACTATGACATCAACTCGAATGCCACATTAACTTAAACAAAATATTTTTAAGAATAAGAAACTAAAAGTCTTAAATTAAAAAAAAATAAATAAATAAAACTTCTTATGAAACTAAAAAATACTAGAAGGACGACTCCTTACGTAAATGAAGGAAAAGAGAGTTCAATTGGCACTAGTGGTACTGGAGGTGGTGTGGTACTGGAGGTGTTGTGGTACTGGAGGTGGTGTGGTACTGTAGGAAACAATTTCTTTTAGGAACGAGAAATAATCTTTTATCACATTTTGTGCAGATGAAAACCGTTTTATTGATTTGACTCAGGCGACATCTTCCTTTTCCTGTGAACTTCAGAAAATGATCACCACCTGCTGATGTGTCATCCAAATTACTGCAGGCACTCCATGATTTATTTGGCTGATGTTTGCGGACGAAGCGCGACGAGGCTCTAATCTTGGATGCAGCCACAACTGCAGCTCGGATGAGCTGTTGGGCGACGTCGGATTTAAATTCTTTGAGGGATAGTTCACGTCCATCAGTACTTGTTTTGAATTCTCTTTTTTTTTCCAGCTAGTGTTTCAGTAACATTCTTTCTTTCTCTATTTATTTTTTTCTGTTCTTTGGTTCGACCCATCCCTAAATTTTCTCCTTCATTTTGCTCAAATCCCCCTAAGTCAAATCCACTCTGTTCCTGGAGTTTAGATGCATCTTCCATTGGCGACTTATCTTTGTTTTCAAATTTTTGACCCGTCCTCAATCGCTTTTCTTTGATTCTTTGCTTCTCCTTCTTTAATTTTTTCTCTACCTCCTTTTCACTTCCATTCCTTTTATTTCTCGCAGGTTTTTTATGTCCCTCCTCTACAATAACCAAGCGTTGTTGGTGCAAATGTCTAGCATTTGAGCAAATATTGGTAAGTACCACCGGTGGGATCTGAGAGAAGTACGATAAAATGCAATGAGCATGTCCGATATGTCTACTTCTCCCATGTGAGCATTATATTCTTTGATAAATTGCAGACATTTAAGCTGTAATATGAAATAAAACATTATTCAGCGGTATAATAATAAAATAATAGTACAATATTAGCTAATTTGTTTAAGTAATTAATGAATAATTAATTAAAAGTATAATTTTAGTTAATTTAGTTAGATATAATATTTTTTGATTTTTTTATTTAGTCAAAATGTAAACTTTTTTGGAATATTGGTATCCAAGCAAGGGGACCTGAGGTTCCCCTAGTAGATGTACTGGTATCCTGGCACGGGGAACTGAGGTTCCCATTTTAATTTCTACCATTATAAAAGTGTGAATGGAAATTTCGACTATTTTTTAACTGTTTCCGTTAGAAAACTACTCAATCTATAAGAATCAACAGATCACAGTTCTGAGAAACAAAGAATAACTAATAAAAAATGGTTGTAAATATACCTGACTTGCCAAGCCAACGATGTCTATCAGCCAAACCGGACTTTGCCACAAATATCGTCGAATAGCTAAGCTCATCGCGTTCCGCCCACCTTGCAAGGCTGGCTACGTGAAGAGAAGGGTTTGCTTAAAAGGACAACACTGTTTGCGAGACCCCCATCCAGCTAGTTACTTAATAAATATTGACTAAAGTTGATGGGAACTGTAGTTCCCATTGCCAGGATAAGGGATAATTGCCAGGATAATTCACTATTGGAATATATATATATATATATATATATATATATATATATATATATATATATATATATATATATATATGAAGTTATAATCAAGTACCTTAAAATATGCATCCCAGACGCCTAAAAACCCGTACTGTTGTTAAATCAATGGTTTCCAGCACATTTTTCATTCAACTCCGAAAGTATTTGTCCGATTCAAAATGTTTTTTTTCAATCTGAAAGGTGGTTAAATTTACAATTAGATGCTATATATATGAAATGTTTATAGAAATTCTTGAAATACAGAAGCTATGTACGCTGAAAATCACTTACTTTTGTAAAATACATGTTTTTTTGGCACATTATTCGCTATAACTCCAAAACCATTTGTCGAATCCAAAATTTAATATTTTTATCAAAAATCTGAATTAATTTACTATTAGATCCTGTATATCTAACTTATAATTAACACCGTGAAATACCCACACCAGTCTACTGAACGTGTCATAATTTAGATATTTTGCCAAAACATATACATTTAGCGTGCTAGCTTGGGTGGTTTACAGGATTTAATATAATTTACATATATAGCATCTTATAGCGAATTTAATCAGCTTTGAGACAGAGAAATTTGGGATCGAACAAATATTTAAGGAGTTAGAGCGACAAATGTGCCAAAAAACACTTGGATTTTTCAACAGTACGTTTTTATCAGCGGGCTGGCGTGTACATTTTACGGGATTTGATTAAAACTTCATTTATAGATTCTTATAGTAAATTTAATCAGCTTTAAGATGAAAAAAAGTAATGTTGTATCGGACAAATAGTTTCAGAGTTATAGCCAAAAGAGTACGACAAACGTGTTTTCGCGGAGCTGTGGGACTGACGGCAAGTTGGCCAATTTCTCCATTTTTCCCAATAACGTTACTTCGCGAAAAATGGTCCGATTTCGGATTTATTTTTTTCATTATGTAGGTACTAGTTCCAGCTACAATTAAAATTTGAAGACTTTCTTCGAAAAAAGCTTCGTTATCGTGTTATAGATAAAAAAAACATAAATAACGGGTTTTTTTGCGATTATAAATATGAAGCCGATGGTTGCCGTGGTAGCAAACTTCAGATTAGTTTAGAATAAAAGTTCCCCAGTTTTTTCTTGAAAACGGCCTTTTGGAGCCTTACTGGACTACAATGAAACGGATAACATACGAGGTAGGTAATGTTGCTAAGCAATCATATGTTTAATTATAGTCTGACAAGTTATAATATTAACTCTTAATAAAATATTTAAATAAATAATTAAATAAACTTTTTTTTTTGTTTTCGTAATTTTTCTGTTTTTTATTTAATTATTTAATAATAGGAACAATTAAACGATCTCTCATTGACCTGTTATTACATTTGGGAAGGTTACTCTTAACCTAAACATATGATAACAAACTCAAAATGAAGTGCAAAAGAGCTTGAACAAGATCATACTTTAAGATTAGTCTTCAATGCAGTTTTAAATATAGGACTTTTATTACAATGTAGTATAATAATAATGAAACTATAAAACCTTACCAACTTCAGGTCGAACCTTTTCAAGAAAACGATATAGCCTTGCACAACCTGCAGTTGTTCCACCAATCACATCCACCTTTGCAGACAACACCTGACGTGCATAGTCTTCGTCTCGGAAATCTCTGTATAAGCTTTGTTCTCTCTTTAAGTGTTCGAAGATGTTTTCAACGTTACCTTCATTTTGATTAATTTTTCTCAACAGAGACTCTTTCATCCTTTCGATTTTTAGCTTTTTATCCCTTCCACATGGTTTGACCATATTATGAAGTAAGCATTTCTTCAAAACGGCGCTCTTCGTCTGATTACCCAATCTCAGAACTTTCCTCTCCTTTGAAACTAAATATTCTAAAATAAAATCTACCGGATAGTTATCAGATGAAATAAGAAGTATAGGAGTCGATAAAATTGTTTTATTTTCAATTAAAACGTCTATAATTGTTCGTGCGAGGTGTGTTTTACCCGATCCTGGTGGTCCTTGAATCAGGACGAACTCATGAGTAAATGTTGACTGCAACGCTTCCACCTGCGAAGTATCTAAATTCAAAAGATTTTCCGACCAAGGCACCTTACCGAATAATTTAACAGATTTACCATCCATTTTGTATTCCGTATCCGTCGAAATATATTTCGGAAAACAAGGCGTGTTGTCTAAGTATACGATGTATTTTTCCATAGGAAAATTTTCGATACTTTTTGTTTGGATAGCAGTTAATACTTCATAATATGGTTTGAATAACATGTTGGATTCTATCATGGAATATTTCCAGTAAAGTTTCACCTGTGAAATATCCCCAACAAAAGATACCTTTAATACTTTGTAAGTATCGTTTTCTGTTACTTGTAACTCGACATCTTCTACTACAGTTGCGAGTAAGAAATTCGTAAACTGGCTGTATCGCGAAAGTAATAGCAAGGAACCATATTTGAATGTTTTGTTGATATTAAAAAAATGTTCATTCCCACCAACAGAGAACGCTATTTTATGTATTATATTATTCATAGGATGTTTATCCGCTTCGACGCGCTCAATATTAACGTCATTATAAACGTAAATCTCTTTTTCGGAAATTTTAGCTCCCCTTAGTTCTGCTTTCATCTGCATTATCCCATCTCTCAAGCGGCTTTCGTAATCTTCTTTCAGGAGTTTAAATACTGTATCCAAATATTCTTCGGTATTTTTGTAAGCTCCGTTTATCTTATTCGGCATAATTTCCTTGTTTTCGAAGAAATCGACAGGATTAGGATAAACGTTCAATTCTTTCCATGTATATTTTCTTCTCTCTTTGTGGATTGTTTTTTTCTGTAGTATCAAGCAGGCCTCGTGCGTCCAAAGATATATGTCGTTATACTGCCCATCCGGCAGGCAATCAAAAAGGCATTTCAACAAGGAATAAAACCTGCTGTAATGGACATCTGATATAGGAAGCTCATTGATATTAGCATCGACATAATACATAACCAGGTCGATGACTTCTTTTAAACATTCGCCATTTTTATTCTTTTGAAGGAAACTTTTTATATTGTTGACAAATTCTTCGGAGTGGGTGATTGCCAGCAGTTGAGATCTTACTTTGCCGTTCTTCAAATTGTATACGTTAACCAACATTTTGAGCAAATTAATCAAATCCTCAGAGCTTAGATCGGATTTCGTCAATTGTTCGAATTCGGATTTCCTTTTCAATAGAGAGCCTGCGATGAAGTTGGGATCAGAGGTGTTGAACAAGAAGAAAAGGCTTTGCAGAGAAATTTCTGTCGTCAAGAGACCGCGCCTGGGTTCCCGACGGACAAGTTCTCTCGTCTTGGTCATTATAATGGTGATAGATCAACAACGATATCTGAAAACACAAATATCTAAGGAAAAATAATATTAATGATATACATGTATATAAATATAATTTACTAGCATAACCCGCCGCACAGTGGTAAAAACGGCCAATCTAGGTGGACATTGCATATAACTTCTAAAGAAATAGTTTATTTTTGCATAAATACAATGAACTATAATAAAATAGAATAATAATAAGATCTAAAACTTTTTTTTATATATAGAACAGAATGTTGAATTTTTTTTATTATAACTTTAATATTTCCCTCATCCCTGACATGCCAATTTTACATAATTTCTCATATCACATCCGCTTATTGTCACGGTTTGAGTGACAGGTGTGGATAAAATAAATAAAGTGAAAAAAATATAATAAATAATGAATATTAAATTTAACGCAGGCCATTTTTTATTTACTATTTTATTAAAAGTATTTGGCTCAGATAGTCAATTTAATAATTCATCCGGGAAACATTTATCATTAGGATCAGAAGGTAACAAAGCACTGCCTTCATTAATGACAAAGTTGAAATATATGGGTCAGGCGAATAAAGCTGCGTACAAGCTGAGGCGTGCAGCTCCTCATAGGAATAATTGTCCAACAAATGTTTGTTTATTTCGTTTAACGTCACTTTATGCTGCTATGGCTAATCGGACGATGCTACGGTGGGAGTCCTAAATTTTGCCTATTCAGGTATAATTAGGATAGGGATCTTTAACGAGTACCTGACATCGTACAGGCTCGGGAACCCCATTTTACGTCCCTTCCGAAGGACGGCATAGCTAAGGATTTTTTACTCCCTTTAAAAAATCCTAAGGTCATCTGCCGGGCTGCGAACCCGCGATCTTGGGTTTAGTAGGTTGCTATGCTAACCACTACACCACAGGTGACCCCTATCCAACAAATGTTGAATTTGTCGCTCTTTTTGTTTTTTCCCCTCAGATCTCTAAATGCTATATTAGTACTAGATGAACTGCTACTTGGGCCAAGGGCAAGTGCCTCGGTATCTACTAACTTTCCCTTCAGCCAATCGGAATATTGTTTAAACAATTTTGACGGCTACATCGACTTTGGACTCATCGAGAACGAATATGAATTAAAAATGAATCCACTATTTTCATAACTAATTCCTGAGTCATCAGTAATACCTTTTGACCTCAGACAATTTTTCAGTTTGTCGTGGCCACCCACACATCAAATACAGCACTTTTGAGGAGCGGCATTATTCTGAAAAAAACAATAAATAGCTTAGCTCTATGGGTCTGGATGGGTAAAATTTCAATTGTTAAATATTCTTTAGATGTTATACTTTAAAACAATGCCACCCAGAAGGCGGAGGACTTAGGAGAAAAAAAGTTACGTAATTAGGGTACAATATGTAGGGGCAAAACAGCCAAACAGCGGAAAAAACTCTTTTTCTCGAGAACGGTTAGTCCTATCGAGCTGCAAATAGTCTCATTCGATTCAGAAAGGAAAAATACATTAGAATTGCAACTAATTATATCATTACTTTCTTCAATGAAACTGAGAGATATTTTTAATTAATTTTATAAAACTTAATTTAACATAAGTATATGCTAATTTAACTTCATTATAACAAAAAAAATTGGTTCCCTTTTTTAATAATCACATTTTTATGTCGATTAGTACAGAGTAATTCATTATTTACCTACATAATGAATGATAGGACGGCTCCCATATCAGTTGGAGTTCTTCACTGATGGGAAGTAGTTTTCTTTTAAGTTGAGGCCTCATGTACGTAATGTAGGGATCTAATGATTCTAGTAGCTTATGAAACACATCATAATATCAATCTTTCATTTATCCACTCATAATACCTAGTTTTAAACTTATGTCTATTAAAATTAATCGATTTTAACTTTTGTTTATAATGAGGGAAAAACCGTTTATTAATTGAACAAGGTATTAAAGTAATCAAATCATCCGATTCCAAAGAATACATCTCGCGGACAAAAGTTTCTTATCAACAGTCACTAAAAAATAGGTGAATATAATATATAGATAGGAATATATAATTTTGATTCATAAAGTGAATGTATATGTTAACACTTTTTGAGAAGAAAGCAGACCTAAAACCGCACTGGAGCGTCAATGATCCGAACGTCAATTTTTTTTTTTGTAATGTAATTTTAATTAAATTGATCATATAATCACTTATTTGTATTGCCAAAATTATTATGTTAATAAAAGAAAAATTAAATGATTTTTTCCATGAGCGTCTATAAGTGGAATAAGAAATAACTATTTCTCAGAAAACGAAAAAAATGAACTTGGACATCTATCCCCAAATATTTGTTTGATCATTTGAGAATTAGATCACTTCATTTGTATCTCTGAATTAGGTTTAGTACATAGTGTTTGTAAATAAATAAACATAGGGACCACGAACAGGCTAATCTCAACTTTGTAAAGAATTGTTGTTTTTTTGCTCAGTTGTCAATAACATTTATAGAGATATTAAGTAGTGGTATAAGCTTTATGGTGACGGTAATTTTTAACTGGAGCTCGGCGGAGCTTTTTTTGTAGGACCACACATGCTAAAATATTCTGGTTAATTTTCCCCTCTCGCTCTAGTATATTTTTTGATAATATATTTCATACATAGGACCAATCTAATATTTTTTCATTATTCTTTACTGTTTGAACTACAAATATGTCAAATTTCATAGGTTTATCTATAAAAATAAATCCACAGTGACCCAAATGGTAGCTCAATAGGCCATTTTGGGGTGGAGTAATATTGTCCAACTTTAGAAGGCCTCGGAGTCGCAAATAAAAATGAAATTGAAAAAAACAAACTGGAAATGTTTGCACCAACTAATAATGAATACAATGGCCTAACAAACGGGACAAAAATAATAAAGTCGTTTTTAGAGTTTTTTCCTTGTTTGCCCCACTGTGCGACGTGGCTTAACTCGCTCTCATAAAATAAAGAACTTATATAAATAAGAACCTTGTTGGGTGATTCTCAAACTACAAGCAAATTTCTAGCTACCAAAATTCTAAATTTAAATGTTGATAAATCTTGCTGAAAACATTTGATACTTCCTGTAGGCTACCTGTGAGGATTATAGCTGCTGCTGTAACACGTGAATCACTTAACGTTTTTTTAAATTTCAGTTTATAATTTTAACCCATGACAATGTGAATGCCCCCACAGCAATGTGACTTTATACATGACAATGTGAAAAAGGGATCGTAGTAGTTTAAGGTTCCATATTAAAAATGCATAAAACATGAAACATTCCTGCTTCATGACAAATATCAATCTTTATTTAACGCTAAAGTATTTTTTCATCACATAAAATATCACTGCAAACATCACATCAATTCACGTCTAATATCAATATCACACTCAATTTCGGAGACACTATTCCTAAAATTATTTAAATATGAATTTTTTAACATTGTCGTGGTATCTTAACAGTTGCATGGAATATAAAGATACCATGACAATGCTAAATAATAATGGGCATGACAATGTGCAAATAAGGTTAAAAATATTACCGCCGAAACAATATTCATTTATTTCGCATTTTCTCGGAAGTATATTATGAGGACCGTAGCTTAGTATTAGAACGCATGAGATCCTGCCACTGCAAAAAAAACCCTCAAAAATTCCTTC